>JAJOZX010000848.1:552500-777500 GCA_023014485.1 Bathynomus jamesi | reverse complement strand
CCCTATTCAAAGAAAGAAGAAAATGCTGTATTATACTTTAAAGTTTAAACAGTTCAATATGTGTTAATAATTTGTACAAAATCATTTTATTATACTATTTATAGCATTTGATTGGTAATCAGGTGGATACATAGTATATACACATTGGTTGCCGTTCGTGCAAGAACCTTTAAGAAAGCCGACGCAAAAAATCTCGAGTTGGAGAACAATTGACGAAATGTATCCTTTTTCCCAATGACTTTCGCTTTTTTTTTACTGTTACAAATTGTTTCTTTCCATTCTAAAAACTCATTTGATGTTTAATAATGTAGTATTTATTGAATACAACAAGTTTCATATATAGTTTTTCTACTAAAAAATTCCATGGCCATGTTAAGCGAAAAAGAATATATATTTATCGTTATTTTATCCTTCCCTATGTCAAAAAGGAAGCAATTTAGAAATCGCTGTCCAGATCTTATAGTTAATTTTCTTGAAATATCTGGCAACTTTTCGTGCTGTCTGCTGTCATTCTCTCATTTAAAGCAAATACATAACTACGCTAGAAATGCGCAAGGGGAAGAAAGGCTTGCAAGTTTAGTTTTAATCTCAATTGAGAAAAAGCTTCTTAAGGATATGAAAACCGATGCCTTTTACGAAGAAATAATAGATATATTTAATAAAAAAGAAAGAAGAATAGAATTAACCTGTAAGTAGATGATTATGTGTGTTTTGTTTTTATTATATACGAGTATTTTAAAGTTTTATTTTTATTTTATATAATCTTTGTTGTTTTTGCTTGAATTGCTTCCCCTTGACGAAAAATCACCGCACGCCACTGCTAGATACATGTATCGCCGATACGTATCGATCGATACTTTTGTATCGGTATCGATTTATCGGTATCGCTAAGGTCAATTTTCTTAAATGTATCGAAAAAAATCGATACATCGATACATTAATAAGAATTTTTAAATACTTAAATAGATGTTATAATACGACACTACTGAGTTATATTTATGAATATACATAAATAATAATAATATTAAATATTTATTTAATAACAGTACTACTCTACTGGTCACGTCACACAGTACGGCGCAACGTTTAAACACGTTTGTACTTGTGTTATTGAGATTAATTAACCATAATATAGAAACGCTCATAATATAGAAACGCTCATAATATAGAAACGCTCATATAATATAGAAACGCTCATATAATATAGAAACGCTCATATAATATAGAAACGCTCATTGGTGTTGCAACACTATTGGCCACGCCCACTCGGTGTTGAGTTTAAACAGGTTCATGAAACAACTAGGACTGCCAACATTTCGTAAAAATGAGCTTGATTTTCTCCAGGAATACCTAACCGTACTACAACCCATTGCAACAGCACTTGATAGGTTGCAGTCCGACGAAGAATGTTTTTACGGTTCCCTGCTTCCGACATTGTTAGCTGTAGAGAAGAAGCTAGAGCGTTTGAATTCGGAGGCATTGCGTCATTGTCAGCCACTTCTCAATGCAGTCACAGTAGGGTTCACTAAGCGGTTTGAAAAGTTTGTGCCTTGATGCGTCGCATGAGTGTAAAGCAGCAATACTGGCATCGTCTTCAAATCCTCTGTTCAAGTTAGTGGATGACAATAAAAGGCAAATTTAATACTAACATTGTCAAAAAGAGGGTTCAAGAAATGTTGGTTAATGCTGTTAAGAGCCTCAGCGAGCAGACCCCCCAGCAACAACTAAGTGATGCTGCATCTGACGGAAGTGCAGATGATTTCTTCTGTTATGAGTCTGCTTCCACTAACGTCTCTGCAACCCAAGATTCCATTGAGATGGAAGTTTTACAGTATCTGGGTGACGGAAGTCATTCTCTCCAATCTCTGAGGCAGTACCCAGGAATTCTACGGGTCTTCCTGAAGTATAAAGCACCACTACCATCCTCTACTCCTGTAGAACGGTTGTTTAGTTTGGCTGGTCACATTCATGCTCCAAAAAGGAATAGACTGTCGGACCAGATGTTTAGCCAGCTGGTATTTTTGAAGGGTAATAGTAATTACTTTTAATTGTTAGTGTAATATTTTCAGTCATTCATGTATCGTACAAAATTAAAACATACTTTCGTTAAATAAAGCAATTGTTTTTATTTACATCTATAAAACCCATTAAAATGTCGTTGATTTTACTTACAGTGCGTACAAATTACTAGTATAAACAATAATATCTAATACCTACATATTAAATGAATAATTATAAAAATGTACCGGCGATACATGTATCGGTATCGGTATCGGTATCGCTTAAGACATCTAGAAAGTATCGGCGTATCGGTATCGCCTAAGACGTTCTTCATGTATCGATGTATCGGTATCGCTTTAGCGATTTTCATGTATCGATGCCTATCACTGTATATATGTATATCAGGTCATCCCATAAGTAATGTCGTTTTTTAGATCGGAATTTGAAGGACAAAAAAAACTCAACTGAACCTTTTTAATCTAGTATATATTTTTCATCGGAATCAATGACACTGCCAACGTCCTACAAGCTTTTCAATGCCATGTTTATAAAAATTCAGGCGGTTTTGAGGTGAAAAACGTACAAAGACTGGTGTGCAGGTCATCTAAAGAAGTATAATGTTTCTCGTCAAGATAGTTTTGCAGACTCCTGAAGAGATGATAATCTGAAGGCGCAAGGTCTGGAGGATGTGGAAGTTTTTCCCACCCAAGCTCCTCAATTTTTGCAAAAGTGATCCGAGCGGTATGAGGACGTGCGTTGTCGTTGTGGAACACGATTCCTTTCCGATTAACCAAAGGAGGTCTTTTAGTGCAGTGTTCAATCGATCCAGTTGTTGACAGTAGACTTGAGCGGTGATTGTTTGGTTGTGTGGTAAGGTTTCAAAGTGTATTACACCACCTTTATCCCACCAAACACTAAGCAACACCTTCCGAGGGTGAAGATTTGGTTTTGGCTGTGGTGTCGCTGGTTCTCCGGCACAAATCCACTGTCGACGGCGCTTAACATTCTGGTACAGTATCCACTTTTCATCACCAGTCACTAAACGGTGCAAAAACGGATCTTGAAGTTCACGGGAATGAAGAGCTGTGCTAATGTTTACCACACCCTCAGATTGTCGACCGACAATTCATGTGGCACCCATTTTCTTAACTTAGGCACTTTCCCGAGTTGTTGCAAATGTCGATGGATGGTGGACGGAGATGAATTGAGTTTTTGGGCCAATTCTTCGACAGTTGTTGAATAGTCTTCAAGTGCGGCTAACAGCGGGTCATCATCAAACTCAGCAGGGCGTCCAGAGCGTGCTGCATCTGTCAAACAGCAGTCACCATTCCTAAACTTTTGAAACTATCTTTGACATTTCCTCACATGCAGAATATCGTTGCCATAAACTTCCTGAATGTTTCGCGTTGCTTCAGTAGCACTATTCCCTTTTTTGAACTCGTAAGGCATTATATGCCTGATATGCTCTTCTGATACCGCCATGTTTATGAGGGGTTCACATAAAGCAAAACACACGTCTTCACTGGTCAAGGTCTGTAAAGTATGTAGCGAAACACGATAGATCTCTTAGATATAACCTTCCGAAAATTTATGCTTAAACCGAGTAGTAGTAGTTTAAACTTAATCTATCGTAGAAAACGACATTACTTATGGGAACAAGGAACAATAGTAGCTCCACTACTCTTCATAATCCTGCAACTGACATAGATGAGGACGTTACCAGAGACAGCACAGTAACATCCTTTGCGGATGACACAAAGATCAGTAGAAAAATAAGAAACCCAGAAGATATAGGATCTCTACAAACCGACATAAACAGAATCTACAAGTGGACGGAAGACAACAACATGAAGTTTAACACTGAGAAATATCAGCTGTTACAGTACGGAAAAAGAGAAGACTTAAAATCCATGAAATATTAATATATTATACCCCAAATGGACAGGAAATTCGGTGAAATTCCAGAGCTAAAGATTTAGGGGTTGTAATGACAGATGATGCGAAATTTGAAACACGAAATAAGATAGCAGTAAACAGAGCAAAGAGAATAACGGGACAGATATTGAGAACCTTTAAACGAAGCGATAGGAATGTAATGATTTCTCTACTGAAAACCCTGATAATACCCAAATTGGAATACTGCTCGGTCCTAACATCCCCATATAAAAAAGACATTAGACAGCTGGAAGGGATCCAGAGAAGCTTCACAGCCAAGATCAATGGGTGCAAAGAATTAAATTACTGGGAAAGGTTACGCGAACTAGACCTATATTCACTGGAAAGGAGAAGGGAGAGATACACCATTATTTACACTCGGAAAATAATGGAGAAACTAGTCCCTAATCCTACTCTAAACCCTATAACTCCCCAAACAACGGTGGAAGGTAGAAAAGGAAGACTGTGTCGTATTCCCAAATTGAAGGCGAGACAGGGCACATCCTTAACCCTGAAAGAAAATAGTTTTGTAGTGAGAGGACCAAAACTGTTTAATCAGTTGCCCAAAGACCTAAGAAACACGAAGGGAGTTGCAGTGTACATTTTCAAAAGAAGACTAGACGCCTGGCTCAAAACAATCCCCAATAAGCCGGGCGTACCTGGCTATGTGAGGTGGAGAGCACAAGAAACCAACTCACTATTTCACCAGGCCAACTTGAGAGGAGGGGCGACAAGCTTGACCTTCGCGAAATGAGGAATCATCGCGCGAAACCTTTGTAAGGTGTGTGTGTGTGTGTATATATATATATATGTATATATATATATATATATATATATATATATATATATATATATATATATATATATATATATATATATATATATATACAGGGTGGGCCGTAAGTTTCCATACATAGGAAAAATTAAACGTTTGTTTTTATGTTTCAGATACCCAAAGAATATGCGTTTGACGTAAGATCTTGTTTACTGATGAAGCAAATTTTTACGTCAATGGAGAGGTTAATCGGCAAAACATACGTTATTGGAGTAATGCTAACCCTAACTGGCTGAGTCCGACGAAGATGCAAGGTGCCGGTAAAGTGATGGTGTGGGCCCGGATATGGGGTGACAGAATTATTGGACCAATTTTTGTCAGTGGAAATCTTAATGCCGAAAGGTATCTTAACATGTTGCAAGAAGAGATTTTCCCATCCCTGCTAAACGAGGAAGGTAACTTCCCAGTTTACTTCCAGCAAGATGGAGCTCCACCTCATTATGGTCTTCACGTGCGTCGGTATTTGGATCAGCAGCAGTTTCCGGATGCTTGGATTGGTCGGCGTGGTCCTGTGGAGTGGCCTCCCAGATCCCCAGATCTCACCCCCCTTGATTTCTATCTTTGGGGGCACTTGAAGGCCATGGTGTATCAGGAAAAGATACGAGACATAAATCATCTAAAGGAACGTATCACCAACGCCATTACAAGCATAACGTCAACTGTGCTAATGCGTGTTCATCAACAGTGGGGAACACGTATTGAAATGTGTTTTCAAAACAATGGCAACCATGTAGAGCATATTATATAAATAAAAATGGTTGTCCATAAATTTTTTTTTATTTTTCCTATGTATGGAAACTTACGGCCCACCCTGTATATATATAAATATATATACACAGGGTGTTCATAAATGTTTACCCTGAAAACAGTATGCTCTCATGTTTTAATGACGAATCTTACATCCGTTTTCTTTTTACAAGTGATCTCGTACACGCATAGAGTTTCTGTGCTGGTGTGTTTCGTCTACCGCATTCGCCGCTAGGAGCGCTGTAGTAGCTGTTCAGTTAAGATGGCGTCTGTAACAGAGAAGGCACAATGTGTTGTGTGGCTTGCAGAAACAAAATCTCCTGTCAGTGTTCAGCGAAGGTTCAGAACAAAGTATGGAAAGAATCCACCTGATGTGAAGTTAATTAAGTCGTGGATGAAAAAATTCTTGGAAACATGGAAAAGGGAAAGAGCAGTGGTAGACCATCAGTTTCCGATCGGACGGTGGAAAACATTCAAACTGCTTTCACACTGTCACAGGACAGGCAGCCAACTGTCATCTTCCAACAAGATGGGGCACCCCCTCATTGGGCGCATGTTGTTCGTGAAACTCTCGACGCAACATTTCCAAATCGATGGATTGGCAGGGACGGGCCAATCCCATGGCCCCCAAGATCACCAGACATTACCCCGCTGGATTTCTTTCTCTGGGGTCATGTTAAAGATTTGGTTTATGCAACAGTTGTTCCAGATATCAGGACATTGCGAGAACGCATTACGGATGCAATTGCAACAGTTAACCCACAAATGTTGGAAAATGTGTGGCGTGAGTGTGAATACCGTTTAGACATTTTACGTGCCACTAGGGGTGCACATGTGGAAGCTTATTAAGTTCATTAACTATGTATCAAAATTTTGTATGTTATCTACTTATGATTAAAACTGTGTTTGAATACGAGTGTTTATTTAAAAGTTATAGCATGCTTTAATCAGGGTAATCATTTATGGACACCCTATATATATATCACACAAACATACGAGAGTAATTCAATAGTATCTGCACTTTTTATTTTTACAATTTTATTTTCACATCTGATAGATTATAAACACATCACTTCTCGACATAGTCTCCCTGTTTCTCAATACACTTGGCATTAGGAAGTTTGTAGATCACTGGACTATGTTGAGAAGTGGTGTGTTTATAATCTATCAGATGTGAAAATAAAAAGTGCAGATACTTATTGAATTACCCTGCGCACACGCCTGCGATTAAGTTATATAATGTTGAAGTCGTAGGTACTCGCGTTAGCTAGGACCTCCTAAACTTAAAACTAAACTAATTATAAACAGAATCTAGGGATTTGAAGTTTGTAAGAATCCGTTTTAAATTCGTATCTGCTTTGTTTCTCTTTGTAAATATATTTTTTATTTAATTAATAATAAAAATGATTAAATCTTTGAGTTTTAATTGTGGGGTTTGATAGTTTTTTTTTTTTTTAAACTAGACCCACCTCTAACGGATAAGATATATTGTACATAATTAGGTTTGCCATATTACAATACGAGAGAGAGATTTATTGTTGCCTTTTGTACGCGCTTTAGTGTGCTGGAGTGTAACTTCCGCGTAAGCTAATTTTGTTCTTTTCAGGGTCGGGTTAAGTCTTTTTCGAATGGAATCTCGGTTTAGGTTACATTATGATAATAGTGTGGTAGAGCCGTTTTCCTGTATTGATTATTGTGTGCGCGCGCGCGCGCGCAATTGAACCCCGCTATGCATTCCAGGGTTAAGACGACTGTTTGAATGTAGGTTGCACGCGGGGAAACTTATAAATGAATTACTCTAAGTACATTCAAGAATTTTTATATCAGTCCTTAGTAAAATGGCCTTTCAGTAGCATAGGCTATACCTATCCGCGCTCTGGCAAAAGCGTATTTGTAATTCAGAAGTGGTTGTACGTGTAATCTCGTAAAAGGTCCTCGTATTAAACCAATCCCATTCCTGAAGATAACGCTGGATCTCTGATGGTGCTTTATTCCATGTTAGTGTATTTGTGCTCACTAGGTTGTAGTTTAAGACTACCACCATTTCGCAGTACAACCGGGTTACGTCGTGGCCAGTGTCGTAATACCCTTTCCAGTCGATCAGCAAAGTTAAGCGACTGCGTCTGGGTAGTAGTTGGATGGGAGACCGTTCTGTGTCCAGATTCTGTAGCGCCCCGTGGTTCAGACCGCGCGTAAAGCTGTAGGTCCCTTACGTCTCGTGACATTACGTGTTGCGAAGGAGGTTAATCATCATCATCATCATCATCATCATCATCATCTCGCAATACAAGCATTGTGCTCACCTCGTGAACAGTAGTAGTAATTAATTTCGTTAATTTGAATACACACTCGAATGATAAATGCAATTTTATCTTCTCAGGTGTTAGTGATTGAGGTGATTCCGAAGAAAGACATTCTCAGACCAGATTGACAGAGCACAGGCACTGTCTTTTTCCTCAAGTCCTTCACACTTACGTATATTCTGCATCATTTTCCCGCATAAAGACTTCATATTTACACTTCATCCGATAAGTGTCACGACGTATAATAATTTTATTTTTATATTAACTAAGAAAAGGAAAAAAAATGTCCCGTAGCAGTCTTATCTCACGACCTTGTTACTTAATTGTACAACTTGAAACCCCCATTTTCCTTCTCTTTCAGCATTGTATATAAAGAAAACTAGTCCCGATACTCGAGTATTTAAGAAGTAAAACTGATGTTTAATTTAGAGTATTTTACCATTTTTTATTTATGAAACAAACTTAGTTTTTCCTAAATATATTTTTATACCAATTTTTTTTCATTATTATTATTATTATTATTATTAGGTTTAAGAGGCGGGTTCGAGTCGAATCTCTCTGAGGCTATAAAAATTTCTAAAACTTAAAAGAAAAAGACAAAAGACGCTCGCTAGGTAGTTCTACCGATTCGTAGTCCAAAAGTGGTTTTCGTTAATTAGTACAACACTGTGTTTGAATGTTAGATTGTATCCGGAAAGTTATTTGTTTTATCAATTCCTAGTCCAAAAACGGTTTTCGTTAATTAGTACAACATTGTGTTTTAATGTTATATTGTGTCTGGAAAATTGTTTTCTCGGATAAGCGTACGGTATTCGTGTTTTTGCGATGGATGTCTTCTAATTTTATTAGTATCACTGATTGTTATTATAATAATAATAAAAAAATATTACTGGAGTTTAATTAAGACACCGGAATTGAGATTATATTTCAAAGATTTTAACCTTTTTTTTTTCTTTTTTTATGTGTGCGCGAAATTGTATCGCGTACATTTTATTTGCACGGGTTATAGGAGTGATATTCTATATACTCATTTAAGAACCCCCTTCTTTAGCTAAAGCTGCACCTTTATTTAATTAGATCTCTGGATAGTCATACGTAAATGTTGTTCTATTCGGTTTATTGGATTATAACCGTCGGTACAGATTTTAGTAAGGGATACAATTTTTCCCAACACTTTATAGAGATTTATTTTGTTACCGTTATTATTTAGTTTTAACTAGCATTTACTCTCAAACTTCATTGATAGGGTTTTACGCCTCCGGTAGGATGACTGACTGGTCAGTCGGCCAAAAACCACGTTAATCGAAAGTAAATGTTACCGATGTGCGTGTTCGAGAGGCGTGAATGAAATTTTAAAAAGTTTTGAAACTACAGCATAGACACGGTTTTACGAGGGTTGATGGAGTAATCGCGAAAAAGATTCGTTATTAAATTGGGATTAGATACTGGAATACCTTGCCTTCGCTGAATTAACCGTAGTTCCAAGTATACGCAACCTATTTATTTATTATTAGTGTAAAACGGATTGACTGTATCAGAAATGACATTCGTGAATGGGGTGGAGTAAAAGTCACTGGGGATGAAAACGGAGGGGAGAGAGATTATTTGGAGAGAACGAACGATGATAGAATTGTGAAAAACAAAAAGTATATAACAGTGAGTGTGTAGGTGTGAGAAGTAGAGGATGACCACGTAAATGACGGAAGGGTGTAATTAATGATCATGTGGCCCAGAAGTAAACACGAGAGAGAGAGAGAGAGAGAATGGAGGGGAATAAGGACGTCGGTCACACCCTATCTATCTATCACTAGAGGTACTGCTTCGACCGTTTCTTGAAAGGTAACACTGGATCCCCGAAATTGGGGTGGTGAACTACCTTTTAATTGATGATGATTATGTAAGCGGGTTGTATTTCTTCAGTCCTAAGTTCACGAGCCTCGTGCCCACCTTTTGGAGAATTGGAAATAAGTTTTCAGATAATGTTTGTATATGTAGTAACTGTAACTAATTAATAATCTAATTTAATCTTAACTTGTGGTTTAAGAAGTTGTTTAAACTGTTTATTTATATTCAGGTTTGAGATTATTATTATAACTGACACTGCAGTATTATGTCATATATATATATATATATTAGTTCCTTGTTAATATTTAACTATAAATTACGAAATTATTTATTTATTAATATAAATTAAACGACTGAAATTTGTTTTTAGTTTTATACAATTTTTGTTGTTAATTGAAAAATTGAAATAGGTATCCTTCGTATGTTTTGAGGAATTTAAAATTGTTTCCTCATTTGTGTCAGATGTTCACAAGAATACCATTAAAATTAAGTTGTGTATATTATGAAGACTGTTTTTGTTGGTGGAGCTGACACTATTTTATATATATATATATATATATTTTTTTTTCTGGCGGAACGCGCCGGAACAGCGTTCCGGTACCTTTTATTTTCAATATGCAAAAGAATTTTTTTGACAATTTTAGGAATAGAAAGAATGCTTCTCTTATTGAGGTGGTCACAGGGTAGGATTGGGTAACAAATGTCAAAGGTTATAGGAAATTTATAACAGAGTTCCGGATCCTTTATTTCCAGGAAAAAAAAAATATATATATATATGGTGTACCGTATGTCTGTGTGGAAATGAAACCTTGCACTGAATTATGGAACACCCTGTATATAAAGTGTATTTACTAACGTAATTTTTTAGCATGGTTTATATATATATACAGGTTGATTCAAAAGTCAGGTTACATAGGGCTTTTCTGTTTCTTTGCAGGTAAATGAGTTATGAGATGTTATCGAAGGAGGAGCGTATTGATGTGATATTCCTAGCTGGCTGCACAAGTGCATGGCCGTTAACGGTGGCCATATCGAACATGTGATGTGACTATTCCCTGTATCATTACATAATACAGTATTTCCTTATGTAACCTGACTTGAATCACCCTGTATATATATATATATATATATATATATATATATATATATATATATATGAACTGTTACTTTTGTTAAACGAAACGTGCCATTTTTCCACACTGTTCACCTTGTTTTTTTATGTTAGATTTAGTGTGACTGAGACAAATTTTTCCTGTAGTCTTTCCATATTCTTCCTCCTCCGCATTACCTACATTACTGGAGCATCATCGTAATATTTAGAAATTGCCGGATCACTTCGGAGATGAGGTGATTAGGGTCCCAATTCATTGACGGATGAATCTGTGGTTCGGACGTAAACTTTAGGTTGTCTACTGATTTGTATTTGTAAATTGGTAGTGACATTCTGTTCAGCGTCTGATTATGGAGTTCTGCGCTTTCTTTTCTCTTCATTTATTGTTAGGCCTCCTCTTTACTCATTTTCGTTTGATTCTGGTATTTGTTTTGGATAGATTTTGTGTGGAACGTCGTCCTCAAGACTTATTTTTTAAATTTCCTTTTTACCATCTGTTCGTTCTCATTTGCCATAAAACTTGTCAAATATGCTTATGGAGGTTGAACAACTCATTGTAATAAATAATTATTCTAATATTATTATTGTAATAATTGCATTATTCCACGCAATCCATATTTTATTTTCTTAGTTTAGAAATTGAAGTTGTACTTTTTTTCTAAGTTTATATTTATAATAATAATAATTACTGTATGAATCAATTTTAAACGCATTTATTGAGCTGATTCACTAGCAAGTTCCGTAAAACCAGGTTTAGTACCAGGTTATCGTTATGCTTTTTCCACACAGACCGAGTTAATCCACTACTTTATTACTACTGGATCAGGAAACTCTACACGCATATATTTCCAAAGACATTCACACTGTAGCGTTTCGTTACAAGTTCCTTCGAACCACTGAGACGGGAGAGTTTCCATCTTTTATAATTTTATAAATGGTTCTGTACTCCGATAATTGGCCTTTTGGCTTGACTAAACCTATATTGTAAAATCAAAATAAATTGCAACGGGTATACACACTATAATTGAACTGACTTATTGGTTTAGGTTTTAATAAATTAGACTATAGGTTTTAGTCCACTTTTAACGAATATATATAGAAATTTCTATAGAAAAAAAAATCGCCTCTAGTTAAACAAAGACCTCGTTTATTCTCGATACGATATTTGGCTTGGATATAAATCTATGACTGGTAATAGAATCTTTGGAATAAATTGGTCTGTTACGCGATTAATTATTATTAATATATAATTACTCGTTTACCGAATATAAGAACGGAAACTATCCAAATGATCGACAAGACTTTATCGGCACACTTTTATTTTCTTTTAATTTAAACTTGACCATATCTTAACCTAAGGCTATCGCAATATGTAAGGGGAGTGTCTCGATGAAATTCCTTGTGGATCGTACGGGTAAATTATCTGCTTTGGGCGTAGCAAAGTGCTTTATAGTTTATGGAGAATAACTTTTTATTAATACTGAAATTAAAGTTGTTTACTTTCGGAATACTCTTATACATAAAGACTTTAGAACCAAATAATTATTTAAAAAAAAAAAAAAAAAAATCTCTAGAAAAAATTCCTAGCAAAATTTCTCGATAATGTATGTCTGAAATATATACTGTACAATTTCTAGCAAGATTTTTCAAACAATCGACAAAATCACGATTTTTTTTTTTTCCTAGCAAGAAATTCTTTGAGACTCGGAAAATGACTAGACCTTGTCGTTTGATAGGAAGGCTTTCACGGAATCATCAACAAAAATACTAGGTTCCAGAAAGATTTTCATAAATGTTGGTTTTTGCATTTCGTTTTTCAATGCGGAAAGAGTTGGTTCTGCATTAATTACAAAGTACGAGTCGTGTAAATCTGGTAATTTGTCCGTCACAAAAGGGATGGATAATTTAGATCTTGTAAATCTATCACCTAAGAGCATTATATATATATAATAGTTCTGTTTCTTTGCAATGTTTTAAAACAGGTTTTACTTGACCTTTTACTCACACACACACACACACACACACACACACACACACACACACACACACACACACACCTTCGTTTTGCATAGAAATTTATAAAAAAAAATCACTGTATATAATCATGTATGATACCAGTATTTAAGTCAATGTTACTCATTGTATTTAAAGAGTTTAAAATTACTACTTTATAATCCTATTTGTTAAGACTGAGACTTTTCCTGTTATGAATGTTGAAATCTTTAAGATGTATTAAGAATTGAGTTGGTATTTTATATAAAAACTAAATCTGGCTGAATGATAGCGGTGAGTGTATCATAGCCGATGTATATTTGTAAAATTTTGTATTAGAAATAGAAACACAAATTATTAGTATTTCATTTGCCTCTGAATTTTAGGTTAAAATTAATGATTAATGGGTCTCCATTATTCTGGTTATTAGTCGTAATGGGTATCCATTATTCTGATTGCCTGAGTTCAGAAAAAATCTCGGGAGTTCATAGCTTAATATTAAAGTTATGAATTTCATTTAGTTTAGAGGTGCGCAACTTTTGTGCTACGCGCAGTATCGTGTTCGTGTAATTAAATTTAGTACAAAAATATTCAATTTGTTTTTGGTTTGGTTTAGTGGGGCCAGGTGGGTCTCGTTTTACGCTCAGATTACATTCCTGGAAAACGGCGCGTAGTGCTATTCTGAATAAAATGAATCCTTATTTCCCATAGGCCTCATGTTGTAAATGCCCGTTACCTTTTCGGAGTAGCGCGTAGCCACCCAGAAATTATAGTAAATAAATTTAGCCATAGAAACAGTCAAACGTGCATCATCATACTCATAGAATCAATTCGACATAATAAATAACTTAAATAATAATTAATCCTAATTAATATTGGGCTGTACTCGCCTAAGAAGGTCTGGAGGGAGAGTTAACAAGCGTTTGCACATGTTCAAACTTGTTCGTTCGCGCAGAGGTTGCTAGCGGAGTGCGTAAAATAAATTCCTTAAATTTAACGTGTTACAGCGATCCCGCGTAAAGTGGTACCGCGTATAACGAGACCTACCTGTACTTAGCTAATAAGAGATCAGCAAGCTTTCTCTTGTTTACAAGTTGAAGCAAATGGGGAGTTGAAAAACGAAAGGGGAAACCTATTCTCAGGAAGGTTAGCACTGGGTCTTTAGAGGCCATTCAAAAAATTATGTAGCCTTTTTCCACCAAAATTTATACCCCCCCACCACCATAACACACTGTTACACCTATCGAACCACTCCCTAGAAATTATGTAACACCAGCATTCCCCCCACCCTACACCAAATGCGAGAAATATCTTCGTGATTGAAATGATGTGCTATATTCGATTGCGTTGGGCATCCAACCGGGACTACACCACGTAGTCAAGTGTAAACATTGCAAACGACGCTCCACCACCACTGCTCCCAGGTTTGTGCCTGCTGTGGACGGCTGAAATTACACATCTTGTCATTTCCCAGTTTTATGTATTTGTGGTGATGGTGTGTTATGTAACGCTCGAGGTGACAGCCCCCACCCCCATGTAACACCTGGCCTAATACCCCCTTCTGCATTACATAATTTTTGAATGGCCCCTTAGTTAAGTCGTAGTTTTGTTGTACAAACTAAAGTTTTAGATTGATCAGCTATTTGGTGTAGGGATGTGGCGACCCCATCGCCCGCTGGAAGGTGCAGCTAGCTCCGCATCTCCTACGATACAGGAGGGGGGAGGATTGGGCTGGGGACCCATGCTTCCCTCTTCCCACGATGGCCTCGGACGTGGCCGCCGCACTTGTGGACTGTAGTGGGTATAAATAATTAATGAATAGAAATGATGCAGATGTTTTTAGTGGAAGGTTTGATGTTCTAGAGCTGTATGAAACAAAGATGAGAGAGAGTGAAGGCGAAAGGATGAGAGGAAAAGTTGTGGGGCTATTGATGTACGATATAAAACGATGAGAGATTTCTTGTGTGTTAGTTCCCGGATTTTGGATGTGAAGTTCAAATTTACGAGGGTGAAAGTGGAGGTAATGGTTCGATATGCACCGTGTGCGGATGAGAAAGAAAGCTTCTGGAGACAACTGAGTAATGTGAGCTAAAGGGTGACATGACTGGGAAAAGTTTGTATGAATCCGGAGGATGTGATGGTAGAAGCATTTTGTACAAAGAGAGTTAATCAAAAAGGGAAAGCCGTGTAATAGGCCGTGTCGAAATTTTATATTGAAAAGGTACATATTGTGAGGGGTTTGAATGGAACACAGGAACCCCCTCATAAATTATTTTCGCTGTTTAAAGCCTCCCACCCTTAGCAAAGTTTTTTCACTTTTCGACCTATATTGAAGAATATTCCATTTATACGAGACTTACTCTACATTCAGGTTTTTTGATGACATAAATCTTTATTAACGTATAATATTTTATCTAATAATGTACAGTATTAGGAAAATTAATTAAGTACATCAATATATTCAGAAGAAAAAATTAGAGGCATAATAAATGTGCTAAAATTCAATTCACTTTTTCATTGTTCCTTATCACATCAAAAGGGAAGAAATTTTCAATATCATTGGGAAATTTTATTTTATATGTTTCTTACTCATTCCACTGGGCCTTCCATTTAAACTTGGGCAGTTTTCGCCTTGATTCTAATGAGTTTAAGATAAACTTTTGACGGTTGTCATATCCTGTTCTTTCCTGACATGCCTTTGTTACTAGGTTCACTGCCCTTTCAACACTTTGACTGTGGCATGGAAAGAAGCTATTTCCAGTGGCTTACATCGAGCCTGTAGTAGCTCATCGTTGCTAAAATTGTTTAGCAGCGGTGGAGGAGTAATGATCTTTTTTTGCCAATCGATCATTTCGGTGTAGTCAGTAGATTGTAAATTGAGGGATCGAAGCAACTCAAAGTTTCTGGTACCTGAAAATCCTGTTCTTGAAAGGATGATTTTCTGAATAGCTTGCTCCCTAATTTCTAGTCTCTTGTCAGTTACCATTGATACGAGTATATTTTCTGGGTGGGCAAAGTAGGCATTATTTTTTAATACTGGTTCTATGATTGATCTATGTTGTTCATCTAAATTTCGAAGCAAGCACATTAAATGCCAAAAGTTATATGCACCATCAGTTGCATTAGGATGAGATTTTATCCAAAACCACCCTGGAGCATAGAACTGCATAATAATCTTGACTCTATCTTGAAGGTTTTTATCGGGATTTGGCGTTGATATATATAATCGAAGGACCCTGTTGGCTAGAGTTACCCAGCGAGCATGGTGAAGGGTACCTGGGGATCGAGTGGACAGATCTTGAGAAGTGTCTCCAGTTTGCACTGCCAGACACATATCATAGAGATATCTTTGATTACTGCTTAGTGCCTTCACAACATTTGCTGGAATTTCTTTAATGTTTCCCTTTATGCGAGAATATTTGACTACCTCCAATTTTGTTAAATCTGTTTTCAGTTTATTCCCAATTGAACCCACAAAAGTATTTGGACCTGTTGTTTTACCATCATAAAAGGCAGCTCATTCAAATGTAAGAGGCACACCCACCACCGCACTGGTCTGTTAAGATGAATTTCAACCAATTTTATGGCTCCACCAATTTTTCCTGTATTTACAGGAGTACCATCACACAGTAAAGCTTTGATAGTATTTGTGCTGTTCGCGTCTGTAATAATAGTTGTCAACTCTTTTGCTATGCAGCGAGCATTTCCATTATCTGGTGTGACGGTCTACATAGATGCTTCCAGGTTCTTTCACAATAACATAATGTTCTATCTTTCCACTTTTAGTTAATGTATCATCTTTCCTTCCATCAAATCCAAGGCACTCCATCTTCAGATTTTCGAATTTAGACCTAAAAGTATTTGTTTCACCCATGCGATTTCTTTCTCTTTCTAATTTCTTTCTGTCAAACATGTTGGTGTGATTAAGGATCCCCATATCTTTTAAAGCTGCATTGACTATTGCAGCTGCAGCTCTACAACTTACACGATAACGATCTGCTGTTAATGCTACGTTTTTATAGGAGTGCCTGTTCTGAATATTCTCAGTCAATTCTAAATGGGCCTCATAATCTACATCCTGACTCTCTAAATCTACATCCATGTCTTCTTCGGTATTTTCTATAAATTCCGATGGTAAAACATTGGTGGCTTCAGTCATTCCTTCTTGTGCTTTTAGTTGACGGTTTTGTGCTTCTTGGGCTCTTGTTGAAGATCTCTTCTTTGTTGAACGAGCTATGCGATCAATTGGTCCTAACTGATTTTTTCTTTGTTTTTGACCCATAAAAGACTCCCATTCTGCCATTGGTATTTTATTCTTACCCCTGCAAGATTTTCCATCAATTCCCTTATCATAGCATTCACAAGAAGATATATCAAACATTTCGTCATACTCAGCTACTTTTAAGGCAAAACTTTCATTTCTTCGATGTAACGGCACCGTGTTCAATTTTGAGTCTTCTTCTATTAGTCGACTGACTTTAAGATAGATACCTTTGGTGTTAATCGTAGGAAAAGAAAAATGCATCCAAATGCCTTCAATATCTTTTACAACAACCCTGTAGCAATCATTAGCAATTGCTGATCCTTTTGATTTAGCTTCTTCACGACGGCGCACAAAAAGGTAGTGTCTCACAACATCTGCTTTTGAAGGAGTCATGGCTGCTGGGAATTTGTAGGATATCCAAAGGCTGCATTTGAGGACTTGCTTCTAGTCTTCTTCTTCTTCTTTCTTCTTCTTCTTCTTCTTCTTCAGCTTAAATCCCATTTCTATATGGGGTCGCTGTTCTTGATGAGTCTCCTCCATTCTCTTCTGTCACGCACCATGTCCTCGTCCAAATTTTTCTCCCGGATGTCTGTCGCCACGCAATCCCTCCACCTCGTCTTCGGTCTACTTCTCCGTCCCGGCACTTCCATTTCCAGCACCCTACTTCTAGTAGTCATAGTTTATATTCAGAAGTAAAATCAAATTATATGTAATTTATAATTTATGATAATTCAAATTATAATTAAAGCAAATGCAAATTATTTCTATTTATCTGAAACATAAAAATATCAAGCATTAAACAAACAACTTATCATGTAACATAACATTAAACATATGCAAATATGAAGGTAAAAAAGGGAGGAAGGGCGTGTGATAGGCGGGTAGTTGGGTAGCACATGCTTGATTTTTTAATATTTTGTTAGTGATAAAAAAAACCTTCTCACATAGTGTACTTTTTAAGAAATAAAAATTTTCCCCATTTAAATATATGCAAATATGAGGGTAAAAAAGGTGGGTTGGGGGGTGGGGGGTTATGTGCTAGGGATAGCAGCAGGGGTAGCACATGCTTGATATTTTAATATTTTGTTAAGATGGTAAAATGAAACTTCTCACATAGTGTACTTTTTAAGAAATAAAAAATTTCCCATTTTCGACCCGGCCTACGAGTGAGTATAACTATAACTAATCCATTTTTTGAACACAAGGGAGTACACAAGTATACCTGGTGTATATCATTTGTAGAATAAATTATATACGTGGTGAGAGAAGTTTGATAAAATCAATATGTGCATGTAAAAAGAAGGATACTGAAAGAGATGTGGTGTGAGGTATGAATTGGGTGGGATTTCTCTCTCCGTATGATCGTTGTGTGTAAAGTGAAGTTATGTGAAGAACAGACCCGAATGAATGGAGAGAAGGTGGATCATGAAAGAAATAGTTGAAAAGTTAATGATGAATTGGGTGAAAATGATATACATCAAATGGGTGTAAGTGAAATATAGAATGTGTAAGGAATGTCTGATTCGGGATGCAAGGAGTGTGTAGGGGGGTTCAAAGACAGGTAGGCTCGAAAAAGAGGGCAACAGTATGGTTAAATAAAAGCAGGAAATGAATGTTGTGTGCAAGATAATTGTAATAGGGAGGAAATAGGGCGTATTGAGAGAGCAAAAGAAGTGCAAAGAGACGAGTGAAACAAGAGTAAATAATGAGTTTGGAATAAGGATGAATGAAAATTATGTAGAGAGCAAGGGATGAAAATGAAAACTGCGGATGAGAATCTATGGAATAGATGGATGAAATATTTCGAAAGTTTAATGGGTGGAAGAAATGAGAGGAATACAGATATAAATACGGCAGGATTTGGTGGTGTGAGGAAGGCTTGTGACTGAATGCCAGAGAGTATAACCATGGTGAAGTGGAAGAGGTGGTTTGCAAGCGGAAAAGCAGCAGGTATGGATGAAATACGTTGGGGAAATAATTACGTATGGGGGATTGGAAGGGTTAGATGGTTGCAGAGCATATGTCAGAGTGTATGGCCAAATGGGAGTGTGCCTGAAGACTGGAAGAAAGCAATAACGGTTCCTTTGTACAAAATGAAAGGTGAAAGGAGTGAATATAAGAATTTCGGAGGCACAAATCTATTGAGTGTAGTTCGGAAGGTATATGATAGGATAGTGATTCAAAGAGTTCGTGGTATTATAGAATGTTTGGTGAGCGATGAGGAAGGAAGGTTACGAGGTGGAACAGGCGGTGTGGATCAAGCGTTTGCAGTGAGACAAGTGATTGAGAAACCATATGAAAGGGATTGTAAGGTATACATGATATTCACAGACCTTGCAAAAGCGAATGAGTGAGTGAATAGAAAAGTATTGTGGCAGCCTTTAATATTTATAAGAGTGGTGATACACTCATGAATGTGGCGAAGTTTCTATGATGGAAGTAGAGCGTGTGTGAAAGTAAATAAAGCCTTGAGCGAATGGTTTGATAAGTGTTGGTGTACATTAAGGATGTATGATGTATCCGTGGCTATTCAACCTGTTTATGGATGGACTCGTGCAAGACGTGCTAGTGCAACCGCGAGAAAGAGGAATGAATCTGGTGTGTGATGGGATCAGGGGGTTCTCTCGAATCTGTAGTATGCAAATGCTGCTGCGCGATATGCAACAGACGATCGAGTTTTGGGGTGGTGTGTGAGAGAAGACTGCTGAAAATGAATGTGGGAAAGGGCAAGTTATTAACTATAGAGACGTAAATTTGGATTGTCATGTGAAGGCAAGTGGTAAAACGTATGATATGTGATAGTCTTTTAAGTATATGGGAAGTGTATTGAACAAAAGAAGTAGGAATGCGGATGAAGTTAATTGTAGAGAGTCGAGGAAGAAAGGTGTCAGGTGTTGAAAGCGGTTGTGAGAAAGTGGAGACAGGGCAGAGATGCTGCGAGATGTTTACATGAAGGTGTGTTAGTAGTACCGATACTTGTATGGGTGTAAAGCGTTAGCATAGCATGAAAGGGGAGAAAACAAGGGT
Organism: Bathynomus jamesi; assembly: GCA_023014485.1. Lineage (NCBI taxonomy): Eukaryota > Metazoa > Arthropoda > Malacostraca > Isopoda > Cirolanidae > Bathynomus > Bathynomus jamesi. The sequence goes on along the minus strand of JAJOZX010000848.1, from coordinate 757,440 downwards.
AAGATTAGTTGAGATGGGTAATCTGAGGAGTATGTGCGTCGTGCATTGGATTGACAGCGTAAGAAACCCGTGGTTCTGGAAAGTCGGTGAAAATGGAAGATGACAGAATTGTGTAAAGTATAAGTGTGTCTGCGAAGGCGAAACAAAGAGTGGAATGCTGAGAAGATGGATGGACATGGTGAATGAGCACGCGAGTGAGCGGGGACTTAATGTGGGTGATGCACGAGAGGTGGCTTCAAGAAGGTTGGAATGGAAGAGGTTTGTTAGAAATATGTTAACTAGGAACTCGTTTTTTATTCTTAATTAACAAGTCCTAGGAGCACCACCAGGCATGGCGTATGAAGCGCCGCAGTCCGCAGTCCACCAGGATGCGTGTGAACGGATGTGCGCGCTTTTCTTTACCTTTTCTCCCATCTATCGCATCCGAGCTATTTCTGCCTTTTCCCTCGAGTCCATCGGAACACGAGATTTTTGTTAATGTATATATGTATGTTTCCAGCTTTGAATCAAAGAAATAAGATTGCATATTTGTCCAACGTTATTTCACGTACCACCTATGCTCATCTTGCTTGCTTTCAAACAAACTCTGACGTTTGAACAGCGCCATGTTCAGTATTTTACATTAACAAAGTCTCGTTTCCCAATGGATTGGGGCGAGAAGGCAGAAATAGTTCGGATGCGAAAGACAGAAGGTAGTGAAGAAAAGGTAAAGATTCAATGGTACACACCCGTTCACACGCATCCTGGTAGACCAACGCACCCCCGCCCCGACTTGGTTAAATTCTACATATGCGGCGCTTCATACGCCATGCGTAATGGCACTTCCAGGATTTAAAGAGAGTCCCTACTTACATACTTTTAACGAACTTCCATTCCAACCTACTTGCAGCCCAGCCACTTCTCGTGCATCACCAGATCAAATCCACACTTGATTACGCAGTCATTCACCATATCTATCCATTTTCTCGTCCTTCCTCGCCTACCTTCGCAGACACACTCTTGCAATCTTTCCATATGTCCAAACTACATTAGCACACTTTTTTCAACTTTCGTATCTACTGACTTCTAAACACCACAGCTTTCCAGAACCACACTTCTTCTTACTCTGTCAGTCCGACCCAAGCCACACATATTCCGCAGTTGATCCATCTCAACTACTCTTTACCTTTATCTTCTCCCTTTCATACCACGCTAACGTTTCACACCCATAAAGTGTCTGTACTAACACACCTTCATGTAAATGTTTCGCAGCATCTCTGCTCAGTCTCCGCTTTCAAAGCACCTGAACCTTTCCTCATTGACTCACTCTACTATTAACTTTATCCGCATTCCTACCTCTGGTTCAATACACGTCCCAAATGCTTAAGATTCTAACTCTCTCATTTCACCACTCACCATCACATAACAGCCCGACTTTCCCTCTCTTTACAATCAATAACTTGCTCTTGCCCACATTCACTTTACAATCTTCTCCGACACACTGCCATAAAACTGTCAACAGCCTGTTGCATATCTCACATACTCTGAGCAAATAGCACATCATTCGCATACAACATATTCGAGAGGAACCACCTAATCCCATCACACACAAAATTCCTCCTTTCTTGCAGTTGCACCCCTCATAACTCCATCCATAAATAGGTTCATAGATACATCACAATCACATCCTTGACGCACACCAATATTTGTATCAAACCATTCGATTAAGTCTTTATTTACTCTCACACATGCTCTACTTCCATCATAAAAACTTTGCCACATTCATGACTACCACCACTCCTAAAAATACAAAAGGCTACCACAATGCTTCTCTATTTATTCTATCACACACTTTTCAAGGTCCATAAATGGCATGTATACCTTGCAATCCCTTTCACATGGGTTCTCAATCACTTGTCTCACTGCAAACACTTGATCCACACAGCTTCTTCCACCTCGGAACCTTCCTTGCTGATTGCTCACCAAACATTCTGTACCACCATGAACTTTCTGAATCACTGTCCTACCATATACCTTCCTAACTACACTCAACAGACTTGTACGTCTATAATGCTTACATTCACTCCTTTAACCTTTATTTTTGTACAAACGAACAATTATTGCTTTCTTCCAGTTGTCAAGCACAATCTCATTCTTCCATGCACCATAACTACTATAACCGTTTCTATCTCCCATACTTAATCACTTTCCCATATATTCCATCCACATCTGCTGCTTTTCCGCTTTTCAGTTTGCAAACCACCTCTTCCACTTCACTCATAGTGAAGTGACATTCTATCAAGTGTTCCTCACCACCAAATCCTGCCATATTTATATTTGCATTTCTCTCTCACCTCTTCCACCCATTAAAACTTCGAAATATTTCATCAATCTATTCCATAAATTCTCATCAGCGGCGAGTGTCATTCATTTTCATCCCTTAAGGGGCCCATACACGCTCAGTGAAAATGCGCATGTGCACTGCACAAACTGGTTTCTGCAGTTCAATTTGTGCGTGTATGGGCGTAGTTTGCGGAAATGCGCGGGCCCCGCGCGTGCACTGTGAATTCAATCGCTTCCTGAAAATCCATGCGCAGTCCCAGCAATGCACATGTCTAGTTTGAGCATGTATGGGGAGGCGTGTAGCTTTCGCTCAGTTCTTGCGCTGACACCGTGACGAGAACATCTCAGTTGCTGTCAGTACGACGAGTGATTGTATCGATAACCGCACGTTTTGGCGCGAGTTTATTTTTTGTCTCTAATTATTCATCATAAAAAAGGTAAGAATCGCCACCCTCCTTGCCTCAAAATTCATTATTCTGAAGTTATTATTATTAGGAGTGAGAATGAGACATAACAGCCTCTTGTCTATTTTTGTAGCAGAGTATTCTTTACTTTCACTTTCCATATGCACTGGTCTTCTTTGTACAGCCTAGTTCAATAAATTCACGGAGGAAAAAAAAATAAGCTGCGATTCTTACCTTGCTATGATGAATGGATTAGGCCTATACTTTGCTACAAAACATGTTTGTAATAAGAGGAATACAAATATATTTTTTTTGTTTTGTTTTGCATTTCGTGTTTTTTTTAGACTACCCTATAATATCTATATTCTTTTACTCACCTTGAAATAATCCTTTTGCAATGGCTTCCAAATAGCCTTACATGTTTCTGGTATTATTCTGCCAAGTGCTTGAGCAGAGATTGCTACTGAAAATTTAAGGTCTTCATATGATCTTCCTGTAGCAAGAAAACGCAGGGTTGCTGACAGTCCTTCGTGTGGTGAGATAGATGTTCTCATGCAGGTGTCTTACATTTGTATCAACGGAGTCACTAGAGCAAGGAGTTGGCGGTAGGAAGATTCATCCATTCGCAGGTAATTGAACCAATCTGTTGGCTCCAGGCGCAGCTCCTCCATCAGTAAAGTATGTGAAAGAGAACTTCTCTTTAAAAGCCAATCTTTCGCCCACTGTTTCCGAGCACTTCTTTTTTCTTTTCTGTGAAATGTAAGCTGCCGAAATGGTCAACGCAATCAATATAAGGTCGTCTTCAGAGAGTGTAGCTGACCTCTTCACTCGATGAAGGCACGGCACAACTGAGCAAAGTAGCTCAGTGCACATGAGTAGTGTATGGGCAAAGGCCTTGGCATGCGCAAACCGGGTTTGCACTGTGCAGTGCCACTGAGCGTGTATGGGCCCCTTTACTCTCGAACGTTTTTAGTTTAATTTCTGCACTTTGGTACTTTCTTCCAGAACTTTCTGCTCTCTACATAATTCTTATTCATCCTCTCTTCAAACTCATTATTTACTCAGTTTCTTCCGTTTCACTAGTCTCTTCGTACTCCATCTTTCTTCTATCATAGTTATCACGCCCACGCAACATTCATTTCCTCCATTTATCCTCAATCGCCGCTGCATAGGGCATCCTATCACGCTGTTGTCCTCTTTTTCTCACTGGTTTTAAGAAACCCGCGGACACGCCTTGCATTCAGAATCAGACATTCCTTATACACATTCCACATCTCACACCCTTTCGATCTGCATCGTTCACTATATTATACTTATCCACTACCTCTTCCGCTAATTCTTTCAAGACTTACCTTCCTTCCATTCACTCGATTCTGCTCTTCACATCTTCCTTTACGCAGACCTATCATCGTCAGACCCCCCACCGACACACACCCCACTTGCATCATCCTTTTTCACAAACAGAGTCTACCATATACAACAGCAATTTAGGGTGGATTGAAAAAATTTAATTTAATGAAACATGCTGAAAAAGATGCCCCGAGTAGTCACTGATTAAGGAATAAGTCATATCTTTTAGAAATGTTAATTTCGGTGCTGGCAACTATGAAAAAATAAATTGCGAAAAGGCCACAAATTATCCCTTTTAGCATGTTTCCTTAAATTAATTTTTCGCCTCACAGGTATGAGGATCTCGACAATAAACTCAACTAATGTCTATCAAAAAATCATTAATAAACATTGTTTTTGCTTATTTTAAAATGTAGGACCCCATATGTGTTTCACCTGTCATGCGTTTCCTGATTCAGCATTTTACTTTTTGTTTCAGGTTAATAGCATAGCTTGCAATGGCCTCTTCTGGTATAACAAGAGAAAAAGTGAAGCATTCTGTTTTCGGAACGCCAACAGAGATTCCTGGCAACCAACTACCAATTTGTGAGGATGTACTCAAAGCTTATCTTAAACGTAAGCTCATTACTGCGACATTTAGCACTCAGAAATACGCTGAAATTATCGCGGAAGTGAATGATATATATATATATCCGTGCTTCCATTCCAACAATCGACTTCAAAAGCATAGTAATTAAGGTAAAGAGATTGAGAAAAGCCAAGAACTTAGAAAATATCCCACGAGTAAAAGATCTTGCAGCACTTATCAGAGTAAATATGATTCCTTCAGAAATTTATTTGGCATATGTTGCTGCAAGTGCTATGCCTCCGGTTCTCGTAAAAGAAATGAGTACAAAGCTAAGGCGGAGAAAATCCCGAATGATGAATGGGAGTTCTGGATTGATCAACATACTGAACAAAAAATGATTATGGCTAAGTTAGACAAAGTGAAAACTTCAAAACTACAACAAATGAAAAACAAATGGCATAAAAAACAATTCTTTGAAGATAAAGATAGTTTTGTCTAGGAAATGCAGTTGAATCCTTGTGATATTGGTGAGATCAGCTCTGAGAGTGAAAAAGGTCGTCAAAATGAAGATTTCGAATTGTGGAGAAGCATAGAAAGTAGGAGGGTCGAAAAGGGGTCAAGGTCAAGATTTTGCTTAGGTACATATTGTGAAGTTGATCATTTTGTAATAGTAGTATCCACACCAAAAATCAAGGTTGTGGGACCTTCGCTACCCCCACTCCCCTACCGATACTCACTTTTTTTCCATATGAATTTGTATGAGAAATAGGCCAAAAATCGAAAATCGCAAAAATCGACCCTAAATATTAATTTTTTTGCTTTCGGATGGCCAAAATCGGGTTCCCCGGCACGAATTACATCAGAATAGACCATTCACCCACTGTTTTTGAGATCGGGGGGTAGGGGGTAGGGGGTAGGGTCTTAAATCCGGTGCTGACTCATAGCATCGGATATAAGACCTAGTATTACAATATTTTTGTTTTTTTTCTTTCCAGATTCCTATTTAGGTACCTAGAATGTTAAGTTTGTATTAAAATAAGTTATTTAATTTTAAAATATCAGTAATAAATAAAATATAGTTAAAATCTTATTAAATTAGGGCTACTAGAAAAAGAAGCCACAATGCAGCCTTCGGATATCCAGCAAAATTTTCATCTGCCATGACGCCATCAAAAGCTGATGTTGTAAGGCACTTCCATTTTATTGTTAGAGAGGAAGAATCTAAAGCACAGGGTAAAATAAGTAAAAATGATTGCTATAACGTACTTGTTCAAGATATAAAAGAAATTTGGCAAAAATTTTCTTTCCCAACAATTGATACAAAGGGAATTTATGTTAGTTACTAGACTTATAGAAGATGCTGATAAGTTAACTAAATGCCCTATGATAAAAAGAAATTAAAAATTTTATGAAAAATTAAAGAAATATGACGAGATGTTTGACATATCTCCATGCCACTGTTATGATAAAGGCATAAGGGATAGAAAACTTTGTAGGTGTGAACATAAAATACCTATTACAAAATGGGAAGCTTTTATTGGTCAAAAAGAAAGAAAAAACCAGTTAGGAAAAATTGATAAAAAAACTACAAGTAATTTGAGAAGTTGGGCAAAATCCAAAAAGCACAGGAAAGGGAAAAGAAATCAAAAGAAAAATTAAGAGAAGCAAGGGAATTTGTATCATCAGAAATGAAGATGTCGATGTCGATGTCGATTTTCAAGACAGAGAGGATTTAGATTATGAAGAAGAGACAGAATTAATAGAAAATTTTCAAAATTGATATACCTTGAAAATTTAGCCAAAACTTCAGAATGAGCAATTGCTTCAGATTAGAACTAAACCTCTAGAAATACTAGATTTTCCATGTCACAGCCAAAGCGTTGAACGGGATGTGAACTTAGTAACTAAATCTAGCCAGGAAAGAACTGGTTATATTAATCGGCATAAATTTATTTTAAATACTTTAGTCTAGAAAAGAACTGCCTACTTTTGAGTGGAAAGGTCAATGGAAGGAATAAAAAAAAAATTTTAGGTCAAAAATTTTATTGAGTTTCTCTTAATTTCTACCAATAATGGCTAAAAATTTATGTATTAACTTTTTTTTTTCATGCATTTTTGTATTTTTAAAATTTTTTTTTCATTAAAAAATAAATATAACTGTTTTATAAGCGAACTTTTGTAATAATAATAAAAAATTTCGAAGTAAATCAGAATTCAAAAATATTTTACCAGGGTGTTACTATGATTGATTGAACCACCTCTCACTATGTACGTAAGAAATAAAAAATTTGCACGGTGGCTGACAAAAGCAAATCGTCTCTTACGTTATTACATGTCGCACGAAAAACCATCACACACACTTCAAAAGATTGCTCATTTTATAAGAAAGCTGCTACGCTCCTGCATGGTTCTATATCAAAAACTACATACAATCGACCAAGACATTATTCGTCCTGTGTTCCAAAACAACTGTTACTTTTGTCATCCTGAAAATATCCTTTTATTTGCTATCGCTGACAATACGAATAAGAATATTCGGAAGCTAGCAGTCGAAAAAGTGCTACAAGCGAAAGTGTGTTATACCGGGTGAAATTCGAATGTTAGACAAGAAATCCATCAGGCTCAACTTCTCAGCTTCGACCTTCAAGGATACGACTGATTGGAACGAAATGGATATTACTGTTCCTTCCTTACTCTCTGATGACTGCCAAAAACCCATAATTCTTGACACACACACACCCGTGTCATTCCCAGGCAGTTGAAAGAAATGTGAAGGAAATCTCCTCTGAAAGTAAAAAAAAAAGTCTACGGACATGACGCCCGCCATAGAAGTACGGACATGGCGCCCGCCATAGAAGGGTTATTCTCAGCAAAAAATCTCGGCTAGAGAATCCAAACAGGGAAACAAAGTCCGATTTTAAGTGAATCAACAAGAGGATAGCAGTTACACTTCATATAATTTAGTGATGAACACATGTTTTGGTTTATAAAAGGAAATATTGTTATAATTTTTAACCAAACTAAATTTGCTTCAAATTTTTGGCTTTTCTTCAAAATTGAGGTCAAAGTTGCGAAAATGCGCATATTCATAAGCTATAAAAGTTGATGTTTTTATGATAGGTGGGTACTAGAGCACCTTCTCAGCCATGTTTCATACTGACAACTTGAGTTCGATATATTTTCGCCCCGCCCTAAGTCGTACATCGTTTGTCATATGTCAGGTACGCATCATCTCCATTTTAAGGCCTTTATACTAACATAACTAGCCGATTACTTAAACACTGGTTAATAAAGTGATTTGAATTTCCCGAAGTTAAACTACAATAGGTTAAATTACAAATACATCTACAAAATTTTATTAATACCGAATTTATAAATGCTTTCCTTTATTTTCAATTCGGTCTTCAGTTTCTTTAAGCGAATTTTTAAATTGCCTTTGCATTTCGTAAACCAGAATCGATACGGCGACCGCGCTATTTAAGCTCTCTATTCGATTTAACATTGGAATGCTGATTCGCACACCATCATTCTCAACCGCAAATTTCTTAGCGCAATTACTAAGACCAGTTTCTCCCCCTACAATTAAAACGACAAAGTGGTCGCTTTTTCTGCGTGTATCGTAAAACTGTAATTCATTGTAAGAAAACTGAGGGAGAGAGAGGCCTTCAAATTTCCGTAAATGGTCGCTGTCGTTGAAACTGTCGTTATAAATTACTTTATTCCCGTCCTCGTCCACTTCGTAAGCGGTTCTATCGTTCGACTCATCCGAGGAAAAGTTCTTTAGATCAATTTTACTTTCTTTCTCACTCTTCAATCGAACCCTTTCTCTTGGATCGTCGTCATCGTCATCAATTTCGGATGCGGTCTCGCGGCAGGCATCGGCGAGGAAAACGGAAGACGAATATGGAAGGTGGGACTCTACGATGCTCCAGGGAACTTTGGTAATGCAATGCAGATGGAAATGCGCTCCGCAGGAAGAGCGAAGCACCTTTGGATCCCACAGATCGCAACAACCTGGAACAAATGAAAACTCATTATCCGATGGTTTTTAAATGTTCATTATCAAAATTTTATGTCGTACTCTAGGGGGTTGCAACGCTTAAATTTTTATATACCTACAGCTATAATTAGTTCATCATGCCAAAGTCACGAGATTTCTAACGGCATTTGACTCTGATAAGAGTAAAGTTCGTCGTTTGTGTTCAACAGTACTTACTTGCCAAAATTTAATAATTTTTTATTAAAATTTAAAGGCATTATTCGTGTGTATATATATATATATATATATATATATATATATATACAGGGTTATTCAAAATAATTCATCCGATTTCAACTGAGAATACTTCCGTACTTATCAACCGTGCATCAACTGGGCATACACCACATGAAAGAGGAAATCTCCGAGTTTTACAAGATCACCGCGAGGGCTCCAAAGTCACGCCGTGGCCTAGCCTAGCAACAAACAGTCAGTGTGAAAATGGCGTCCGCACAGCAGAAGGCGTTTTGTGTGTTGCAGTTTTCGAGCTGTAAATCGGTAGTCAGAGTGCAGCGTGAGTTTCGTCGACGTTACAGAACAGATCCACCTTAAGGATAATGTGTACGTGCCACCGTTGCCCACATCTTTGGATGAGCTCCGAACTCGCATTGTTACTGCCGTAGAGTCAGTGACAACGGACATGCTGGAGCGAGTATGGGAGGAATTCGACTATCGTGTCGACGTTGCTCGTGTAACTAGGGGAAGTCACATAGAGCATTTATGAGGTGAGAGACAAAATTTGGACAGTTTTTCTTTTGGTTGATGTATCACAAATCACACTGTATTTGTAACATTAAAAAATATTCTCATTTGAAATCAGGTGAATCATTTTGAATAGCCCTGTATATATATATATATATATATATATATATATAATATATATATATATTATATATATATATATACAGTATATCGCCTCGGTGGTGGTGTGCTTAGCGTCGCTGACTACGAAACCATTGGCCCCAGGTTCGAGACCCGACGGCAGCCGGCGCGCAGCAAAACCCAGCTGATCATCCTTCCACACAATAAAGAAAGTGGTTGGTAGATAAATGGGTACCCTAGGTGGACTAGTGGTTAAGACACTGGGCTAATGATGGGGCGTGGTTCGGATTCCACATTAACCTGTAGGTCTAAGGTGGAGTGAAAAGCTTGACCTTCGTCAGAATGAACAATTCGGGAGGAAGCTAACTAAAGATATATATATATATATATATATATATATATCAAAACTATTGACTTCTCCTTAGGGAAACGGAGCTTACAGATGAAAAGAAGGATCAACACAACGGCAAACATTTTCATTTATTTGTACATCAGACGTTTCGACAAATCTAAGTGCAAAAGTTATAATATTGTGCCTAATTTACTTAGATTTAAACTTTATAATAAACGCCTCCATAACTCCAAACTATATAAATCATGGCAACATAAATTATTAAATTTGGAGCTTCAATCGAAAACTAAAACAGTGAGTTTTCTCAAGCTGAAATATAAGAATTCTCTGTTTGGTCTAAAATCTAGGGTGTCTTATATTGATTATCATTGTTTAGTTACTAAATTTCAAACTTGCTGTGATAAAATTGTCAATAGACATAAAAGGATACATGCTGCCAAATTGGAAAAATTGGGAATCACTCAGTCGTTTTTTAATAATCCAGATAATTTTATTTTTAATTTCTCTAATAGAGCTTTAAGTATTAGAGAGAAAGAAATATTGTCGTTAGGCTTAAATTTTGATCTACCTCATTATAAACTAAATTTTTATAAATTTTTCTCTGGCTTTGAAAATCTTCTCATGAATATTAAGAATTGTGAGATCCGACCAAATTTCTCGTTTCATAACTTGATAAAACAAGTGGAGAGCATCTCTTTTAAGAATTTTTATAATTTTAAACCCCATAAGGTGTTTTCTCCCCTCTTTAATAAGCAAGATTTTAAAATTCTTAATAATTTGAAAAAGGATAACTCTGTCATCATTACAAAACCGGATAAGGGTAAAGGAGTAGTGCTGATTGATTCAACAGTTTACATAAATAGAATGGAGACAATTTTGTCGGATACGTCTAAATTTAAAAGGGTAAAAGAGAATGTTCAGTCTAAATTACTAAAACTCGAAGATAAACTTAATAGGTGTTTGCGTAAATTAAAAAATAGTAATATTATTGCTGACAATACATACAATTTTTTATTTGCTTCTGGTTCTAATCCAGGAATTCTATATGGTTTACCTAAAGTCCATAAGCCAAATTTCCCACTAAGACCTATTCTTTCGGCATGTGGTACATTCAATTATAATTTAGCCAAATTCTTCGTTCCCTTGCTTTCAAAACTCACCTTTAATGATTATTCTATTAACAACTCGTTTGATTTTGCTAAAGAGATAAAAGAGATCAATCATACCGATTCTCTTACTATGGCCAGTTTTGATGTCTCGTCATTGTTTACTAATGTCCCGTTAAAAGAAACATTAAATATCATACTAAATAAGTTATTCACTACTGATAATACTCTTATTAATGGCCTCACTCAGACTCAATTTAAAAACCTTCTCGAAATAGTGTGTTTTGATAATCTTTTCTTATTTAATACCAACCTTTACAGCCAAATTGATGGGGTAGCTATGGGTTCCCCGTTAAGCCCAACACTAGCAAATGCATTTCTTTGCCATTACGAAGAAATTTGGTTGGAAAATTGTCCTAGTAGTTTTAAACCCATATATTACAGAAGATACGTGGATGACACTTTCTTAATATTTAACCATCCTTCACACGTAAAACTTTTTCTTGATTATCTTAATAAACAACATAGTAATATTAAGTACACGTGTGAAAACGAAACAAATAATAGTTTACCTTTCCTGGATGTTTTAGTTAAACGGGCCCATAATAAGTTCCATACTTCACTATTTCGGAAACAAACTTTTACTGGCTTGGGAACCAATTATTTAAGTTGTATGTTTTATAAATATAAGATTAGTGCTATAGTAACATTATTAACAAGAAGTTACCGTATTTGTTCGGATTACTTTTCGGTAAACGAAGAATTTAAATTTTTAAAACAGTACTTTATTAACAATTACTACCCTTCTCATCTATTCGATAACCAATTAAAGAAATTTTTAAATAACACTTTTGATACTAAACTCCCCATAACTACAGTACAAAAAGAAACCAGATATATTAAATTACCTTTTTATGGTTATTTATCATTGCGTATTCGAGGTGAATTGTCCAAACTACTCAAGTCTAGTTATCCCCAAATAAATTTTAGATTCGCCTTCGTCAACCCACTTAAATTATCAAATTTTTTAAAGTTCAAAGATGAATTCCCCAAAACTGTATGCCCCAATGTTGTTTACAAATACACGTGCGACAGCTGTAAGGCTGCGTATATTGGCAGCACTCAACTCCAACTGGAGGTGCGCCTTTCTCAACATTTGGGCTTGTCAGTCCGTACCAACCGTCCCCTCAGTAGCCCTCCACAATCCGCAATTAGAAACCATAGTAATGAAAACGACCATCCCCTTCACAAAACTCAGTTTGAAATTTTAACTAGATCCAATAACCGTACAGAACTCCGAATTTTAGAATCTTTGTACATCTATAGAAACAAACCCTCCCTTAATAATAATAGCTCATCCTACAAATTACAACTCTTTTAAACTAACCAACCGTTTTTCACAGACATACCCTTTCTAATCCTCTGACCATCCAGTATTCCCTTAGACTTTGCCAAGTATGGAGGTGGATGTAAACATTGTGTATTTACCTATTGAGGTAATTTAATTTTAGTTTTTATAGTGATGAAATTTAATTTAATTTTAGTTTTTATAGTGATGAAATTTAAATGATTTTAATTTTGTATTGATGCAATTTTCATTTTGCTTTAAGGTTTTAATTTTAATGGTTTTAATATTGTATTGATGTAACTTTCACTTTTCAATTTTGTTTTAAGGTTTTAAGACTTAACTCACTGATGATGACAAAAGATTTGTCGAAACGTCTGATGTACAAATAAATGAAAATGTTTGCCGTTGTGTTGATCCTTCTTTTCATATATATATATATATATATATATATACCCACAGTATTCGGACACCCCGCTACAATTACGTATTGTGGACTAGCACATGCGCAGTGTCTTGGAAAGTCCTCAGTATAAAGCCTGTATGTCTGCCTGGGCAGTAGCAGTGGATTAGACGCCACTATGCCGCGTGGAGTGGAATTTGCAGTGGAAGGTAAGGAAGAGGGCAGTGATGCCTCGTCTCTTGGCATTGGACAGTCCCTGTTCCTCATTGTGAAGTCGGGAGCAGGGGTCCTTTCCTGAACGGGAGGGAGGTTGACCGCTTCCCCTACATGCTGCGTTTCCATCCCACATTCAGGGGAGGGGATTTCGTTTCCTTCGCTGCCCAACGCGCTTCTTGGGGTTCTGACTTGTTGAACAACTTCCGAGTAACTGGGCTTTGGGAGAAGCGTCTCTTTCAACGCATCTAACTCTGACCGGAATTATTCTAGCGAAATCGCATTTTTCCGATTTGACATCACGTGTTGGTGTTTCAGTTCAACTAACGACTTTTGTACTTCACTTGTACTGTTTGAGGAGCACCGAAACGTCTACATCACCCATAGAGATTACCGGTATTTTATGGAAATCAGTAACGTAGAAGGTAATATTGTTCTCATTATTCCGGAGGGTCGACACTTAATTTATAAATGTCTTTTAGGATATTCTCATTTCTAGAATTACCTCTACGAGTTGGGAGGGTAGCACTGAACAGGGTGTTTAACTGTACCCTCGCATGTTCTATTTCTTCCGAATGATAGAAATCATGACAAACAGATACGAGAAGGTCTGACCTAATATGATCTACTTTGTCAAACACAAAACATAAAGGATTTTCTACAAGAACACGATCCCATTGTATCTGTATCGATAGAGGAGCAGGTTTGCGTGGGAGCGTAGATGGTGGGGGTGGAGATGGAGGGGGTGAAGATGGAGGGAAAGCCGATAGGGGTCCCACTTCTCGTCCCTTTAAATAATGCTCCAGATACCACCGGTTCGATGTTCAGGCATCTTTTCACATTAATTATAATTATGTAACTATTACTTACCATGACAAGTTTATATATATATATATAGAGCTACAGGACAAATGAAACCACATTCAGCTGCAGGTCCGGAACAATTGGAACGCATTATTGACTAAAAACTGTAAAAATTAAATAGCTACACCTTTATACTGGATATGGAGAAGATCCCTAGACATTGGGGAAATACCGAGCATCTTGAAAAAAGCAAACATTGTCCCTATATGTAAAGGAGGGGACAGATCTCGAGCAAAGAACTACAGACTAGTGTCATTGACGTCCTACCTCACCAAAGTATTTGAAGGAATAGTTAGAGAGAAAATTTATGATTTCTTGGAGACACGAAAGATTCAGCGAAATATTAAATCAGCACGGATTCCGATCAAGTAGATCATGCCTATCACAACTAATAGAACACTACAACAATATCCTAGATGCACCGGAAGGCAATGACAACTACGATGTCATATACACAGATTTTGCTAAAGCTTTCGATAAATGTGATCACGGTATAAGAGCACATAAAATGAAATATATGGGAATAACAGGCAAAGTGGGAAAATGGATCTACAACTTCTTCAGAGAACGTCTACAGGTCGTCAAAATTCAATCATCATCAGAATCGGAAGTACGCAGCTCAGTACCACAAGGGACAGTACTGGCCCCACTCCTGTTCATTATCATGCTAACGGACATAGACAGCGGAATAAACAGCAACGGTATAGTAACATCCTTTGCAGACGATACAAAGATCAGCAGAAAAATCAGCGATGTAAATGAAGTGGAGGCCTTGCAGAGGGACACGAATAAAATATACAAACGGTCAGAAGACAACATGACATTTAACACCGAGAAATTTCAGCTCTTGAGATATAGTAGAAAAGGGGAACTTAAACAGACTGCATATTATGCTCTAGATCAGTGGTTCTTAACCTTTTTACTACCATGCCCCCTCTAGGAATTGGTCCTTCCCTCCACGCCCCCCTTCAATCAAAATAACATTCTCAATAACTTCTCAATATTAGCCCATGCTCTCGTTAAGAGAATAACAAATACAATTAGAGAAATTCCTGTTTCTAGGGGGGCGCGCCCCCCAGGTTAAGAACCACTGCTCTAGATAGACAGGAAATTCAGAGAAGCACGAAAGTGATCAATCTGGGGGTAATAATGACCGATGATGCCAAATTCGAACCACAAAATCAGATAGCGATAAATAAAGCAAAAAGAGTCGCGGGACAAGTACTAAGAACGTTCAAAAGAAGGGACAGGAGAGTAATGATTCCCTGCTAAAACACTGATTATACAAAACTTGAATAATGCTCAGTTTTGACGTCCCCATATAAAAAGGAAGAAATTAATCAACTAGAAGAAACGCGCACACATTTCACAGCCAAGATTGATGGCTGCAAAGAACTTAACTACTGGGAAAGACTACGTGAACTAAATCTGTACTCCCTGCAAAGAAGAAGAGAGAGAGGTACACCATAATATACATATGGAAAGTGATCGAAAAACTGGTACTAAACCCAATTACCATTCAAACAACACTGGAAAATAGGAAAGGCAGAATGTGTAATGTTCCCAAATTAAAGGCCCGACAAGGGACCTCCTCAATACTGAAGGAAAATAGCTTGGTTGTCAGGGGGCCAAGACTTTCTTACCAGCTTCCAAAGGACCTCAGAAACGTTACAGGGGTCAAAGTTGAAGTCTTCAAGAGAAGACTAGATGCCTGGCTCAGGACGGTACCAGATGAGCCGGGTGTCCCTGGTTATGTACGGTGGAGTGGAAGAAAGCAACTCGCTCCTCCACCAAGCCAGACCTAGAGGCGGGGCCACCAGCTTGACTTTCGTGTGAAGAGAGACCAAAGCATGGAACAGCAACGAGGTGTGTGTGTAATATTATATATATATATATATATATTATATATATATATATATATATATATATATATACACACACACACCTTACCTTACAAAGGTTCCGCGCGATGATTTCTCATTTCGCGAAGGTCAAGCTTGTCGCCCCTCCTCTCGAGTTCGCCTGGTGAAGTAATGAGTTGGATTCTTGCGCTCTCCACCTCACATAGCCAGGTACGCCCGGCTCATCGGGGATTGTTCTGAGCCAGGCGTCTAGTCTTCTTTTGAAGATTTCCACTGCAACTCCCTTCGTGTTTCTTAGGTCTTTGGGCAACTGATTAAACAGTTTTGGTCCTCTCACTACAAAACTATTTTCTTTCAGGGTTAAGGATGTTCCCTGTCTCGCCTTCAATTTGGGAATACGACACAGTCTACCGCTTCTACTTTCCATCGTTGTTTGGGGAGTTATGGGATTCAGAGTAAGATTAGGGACTAGTTTCTCCATTATTTTCCAAGTGTAAATAATGGTGTATCTCTCTCTTCTCCTTTCCAGTGAATATAGTTCAAGTTCTCGTAACCTTTCCCAGTAATTTAGTTCTTTGCACCCATTGATCTTGGCTGTGAAGCTTCTTTGGATCCCCTCCAGCTGTCTAATGTCTTCTTTTTTATATGGGGAAGTTAGGACCGAGCAGTATTCTAATTTGGGTATGATCAGGGTTTTCAGTAGAGGAATCATTACATTCCTATCCCTTCGTTTAAAGGTTCTCAATATCTGACCCGTTATTCTCTTTGCTCTGTTTACTGCTATCTTATTTTGTGTTTCAAATTTCGCATCATCTGTCATTACAACCCCTAAATCTTTTGCTCTGGAATTTCTCTGAATTTCCTGTCCATTTGGGGTATAATATTCCATGCACTTTAGGTCTTCTCTTTTTCCGTACCGTAATAGCTGAAATTTCTCGGTGTTAAACTTCATATTGTTGTCTTCAGTCCACTTGTAGATTTTGTTTATGTCGGTTTGTAGAGATCCTATGTCTTCTGGGTTTCTTATTTTTCTACTGATCTTTGTGTCATCCGCAAAGGATGTTACTGTGCTGTCTCTGGTAACGTCCTCATCTATGTCAGTTAGCATAATTATGAAGAGTAGTGGAGCTAATACTGTTCCTTGTGGTACTGAGCTGAGGACCTCTGATTTTGATGAAGATACTCCTTGTACTGTAACGACTTGCCTCCGCTCACTAAGGAAATTATATATCCATTTCCCTATTTTTCCTGTTATTCCCATATATTTCAGTTTATGTATTATGATTCCGTGGTCACACTTGTCGAACGCTTTAGCAAAGTCTGTGTATAGTACATCATAGTTTTCATTACTTTCAAGTGAATCAATCATGTTGTTGTAGTGTTCCATTAGTTGTGATAGGCATGATCTACCTGATCGAAACCCGTGTTGGTTATCATTGAATTTTTTCCGAGTTTCCAAAAAGTCATAGATTTTCTGTCTAACTATTCTTTCAAATATTTTAGTGAGATGAGATGTAAGCGACACTGGCCTATAGTTTTTGGCCTGGGATCGATCTCCTCCTTTATATATTGGGACTATGTTCGCGCTCTTCAGGATGCCCGGTATTTCTCCCGTGTCTAATGATCGTCTCCATATCCAGTATAGGGGCTCAGCGATTGCATTCTTGCAGTTTTTGATCAGTGTGGGATTCCATTTATCCGGTCCTGCCGCTGAGTGTTTTTAGTTTCCCTATGGCTTGTGTAATATCATCCGTCGTAAAGTCGAAATCCGTTATACTTTCCCCTTGTGGTTCTTCTTCAAAGAATGCGTTTCTATCGCTAATTAATTTGTCAGTTTTTGGGATACTGAAAGATGATTCATACTGAGCTTTTAATATTTCAGATACTTCTGTTAGATCATCAGATAAATCACTGTTCTCATTTTTTAAAGGTCCGATAGTCGCTTGGTTTTTCGACTTTCTTTTTGCGAAATTATAGAAGTACTTTGAGTTAACCTTTATCGCTTCTATAGCGTCATCATCATCTTTTTCTGTATGCTTCTCGATTTGTTCCTGTATGACGACATCGATACTTTGTAGTTTATCATTTAATATTTTTCTGATGTTGTTATCTTTACAATTACTTAATTTTGCAATCACTCTTTTTCTCTTTCGGAACAATGCCCTCTTTTCTCTTTCGAACCTGCTTCTCTTTCCTCTTTGTTGTATCTTTGGGACATGTTTTTCCACAATTTCTAACGTCTTCTCTAACGTCATTAGCATCTCTTCCGTTGTCTTGGCCTCGAAAATGGTTTTATATATATATATATATATAACGTAAAGAACGACGCTTGTATAGGAGATATTCCGCGCAAGACGAGAGAGAGAGAACGAAACAAATGAAAAAATGAGGTAACTACCCGGGAATCGAACCCGGGATCTTCCGATTGCCGGTCAGATGCGATAACCATTACACCATGGGCCTCACTCTTCCAAATGCCGTAATTCTTCTACATACTCGCAGAAACCAATGCCCCAAGGGGGCACCTCCCGCATGCCGTAACATTATATACATTTAACTGCAAACACGCAGTATAATTAACGTAAAGAACGACGCTTGTATAGGAGATATTCCGCGCAAGACGAGAGAGAGAGAACGAAACAAATGAAAAAAATGAGGTAACCACCCGGGAATCGAACCCGGGATCTTCCGATTGCCGGTCAGATGCGATAACCATTACACCATGGGCCTCACTCTTCCAAATGCCGTAATTCTTCTACATACTCGCAGAAACCAATGCCCCAATGGGGCACCTCCCGCATGCCGTAACATTATATACATTGAACTGCAAACACGCAGTATAATTAACGTAAAGAACGACGCTTGTATAGGAGATATTCCGCGCAAGACGAGAGAGAGAACGAAACAAATGAAAAAATGAGGTAACCACCCGGGAATCGAACCATTCTGAGTTCAATCCCACATTTTTTATATACTGTACATATATAAAACACACCACCTTAACACAACAAAGGGTAAAGCTGAAAATAGGTGTCCTTTACTACAATGTCTCCAAAGTTAAATACTAAACTAATTAAACTCCGTACAATATAGGTGGGTTGGTCAACTGTGTATCAGCTACAGTGCCGGGAATACAATAAAAAAAATAAGTGAACGTGGCAAGACCTGTAGGAAATTTTTTTGAAGAACATGATCCAATGACTAAAACTGGATCTCTCATAAGCGACATATACAAAGTCCTATATAAAATTATTAACAGTAACTAGGTGATCATGGCCACGTTCAGACCACAAACAATGGCCAAATGTAAAACTTAGATTGTACGTCAAGGGCTACAATGTAGTTAATTTCCCAACTCTGAATTTCCTCAAACTTGCGGTGTCCTATCGCAATACATTTAAAAACACGTTAAACCGTTGAAACATTCCAATAATCAATGCAATGCAACCTTGTCGAAATTCGATATGTCGTAAATGGCCGATGGTTATTACCCATAAAATATACTAGAGATATACCACTTCCGTTTACTTCCATATTCTCTAACTTATTTACAATCAAAAAATTTATGAACTACCGATATAAACTGTGGTTCTTAGCTTACCATCAATGTACAGAAGAAAAAACAAAAAATAAGTACCTTTCATCATCATAATCTTATAAACTCCTGCTGCGGCCAGTGTTCTAATGATGCTGCCAAGATTAGATGGGTCCCTGACATCATCCAGAATTACAGTTACGGGGAAGAAAGTGTCTTTGGGTGTTGCGCACAATTCCACGGCAGAAGAGAGAGGAAACGCGGCTAAAGAAAGAAAATAGTATGGAGAGGCGTTTCTTAGTGATAAGCAAGGCCTGGGAGAGGAATCACGGGCCCCTTTATCCCCAATCACGATTTTCTCTATGTTCCAGCCCGGGCCATGGTGCTTTGACACCTCAAGCATCCCAACTCCTCTCCCGGGCATTGGTGCTTTGACACCTCGTACACCCACCTCTCCCTGGCCCTCGTAATAGGGATTGGGGCTGGGGCAAGAACAGTATCAGATACAGGGGAAAAGGGCTTTTTCGTAAAATGTAATGTAAATGAATGAGTTTTGTTTTTCTTCTTAAACCACTTATTTCGAGATAATTTTAACTTACTTTCTATTTAATTCACTAAAAATTATGCAAAATATCAGACATTAAATGCTAAAATATACGCAAAGGCTCAGTGATGAGATATTATTCAGTTATTTTAACAAAAAATGACCAGTAGATATAAAATAGTTAAACTAGCCCAAATAACCTCTCTAATTTCTTAACCTACTTTTTCAGTAGGAAGGTATTGGCAATGAGTACCAGAAGAGTTAAATGGAAAGAAAATTATTTTTACTCAACTCTATCTCAGTAAGCGATCTTAATATTTTTGGTGTAGTACGCTTGAAATCCTTTCATAAAGAGATGTTGGTCTCTAACTTATTTAACTGTTGCTAGCAATATTACTTTCCTAAAACAAGAAGCATCACTATAGACGCTTACAAACCAGTTATATAAGCCAGTGTTGAACAATTTTTCTTAGCAATGCACTACGTAATACCATAAAAATATTATAATTTAGCTCTTTAATGAGAGTTCAAGCGGGCTAGGAAGTATCTGCATATTTCAAAGGCTAGATGAAACAAATCGTATGACAGTACTCAGTGTGCCAGACTTAAGGGAAATCCTCTGAGAATAGGATATGGAATCTAAGAACTGATACCCCGCCTTCCTCGTGTCGTATGTATCGTAAAAAGCGATTGTACGGGTCCCGTGAGGATGGTGATTGTATCATTTGCCTCCCCGTACGTAGCAGAGTCGGAAATTGGGCTGGGATTCTCCCCATTTCTGGAAAAATATTTTCCCACAAACGACAACAACATTTGACGAAAGACCTTTATTAATAATAGAATAAATACGATGGTTTTACAATTTACAATGACATAAATAATTGTGAAGCTTGACTATTTATTTTATTTAATTTGGCCCTAAAGCTTTAGGCTTTACTGGGCTCTAAGACATTTTTATTATAAAAAAAATGTTGAACTTAAATCCTCAAGGCTAATAAAAATAATTTCAAACTGATTATAATGCAAATTAAATATCGTTATTCCTTACCCATAATCCCAGGCGGGGTGATGAGGGAGGACCATGTTTTGAAAGTCGAATAAGGAGTCTTGTAAAGAGGAAACATGTTGAGGAGATTGGCAAGTTTTTCCTCGCTGCTCGCCACCATTGGTATCATGTTTATAAAAAGCCTCGACCGACTGAAGAAAATGGCCGTGGGTTTCAATCCGCTGGCCAAAGCCTCCGCTAACAGTCTCCATCCCTCCACCAAGAAAACATTTTTTTTCTCGCGCATTCTGGGGGACTTTCCATACTCAAATAATGTTCTGTGGGAGTGATAAAAATGAAATTATCCTTTCATACTATTTAATACGAATGATTCCATTCATATCGACAAAAACGGCGAAACTTCACCTATCTTAAAACATTTTGAGAACGTACGTCATCCAGCTTGGCATGACACCAACTCCGAATACGTCACCGCGAATCTACGCAAATCCTAATTATAAAGGAAAAATGAAATCGATAGCCAGTGGTAACCCGTAAACTTTTCTGTTTTTTCGAGTTATCGACAAACAAGCCACCTCAGCCAATTAACCAAAGCTTCAGCTTCCTTACCCCCAACCCCGATGACGTTTGGCCCGCCCACCAAGCAACCACTTATACTGCTACGTGACAGACAAACAAAAAATTTTATTCAGAAATTCACGCAGTTCGCAGGAATTAATAAATTACGAGTCTAAAACTGCTAAAACCTCCGAATCTTACGAGTTTCAAATTCTGAATACTAAAACTGGAATGAACCACAACATAATTTCTTCCTTATTAATATCAAATCTGATCTGAAGGAAAATAAATTGAAAAGTGTTAAGAAGGGTGATGGATTGTGAAAAAACGAGATATTTTTGGGGGGGTAAGAGGAAGCGAACAAAGGCGATCAAACAGGGTTCACCAGTCGAACACAAGCATTACAGTGTTGTAGCAAACCTTGCATCATCATCATTAGTAGTAGTAAGCATCGACCGGTGGTTGTATCGGTACCGCTGGTTAGTAGCTACCGATACCGATAGTTTTTTTTGTTTCTAAGAATAAAAAAAAAAACCCGGGCGTTTTCCAAATAGAAACTTCGCGGCTGCTCGAGAAGTTACGTGTGTTCGCGATTTATCCAGACGTTTCTAAAAATTTCCATAACTCATTACCGCTCTATATAAAGTGAGCCCGTAACCATCACGGCGTCATTTCCTCAGTTCGCAAGTTGTGAATCAGTTCAACAGTGTGCAATAATTTTTTTCTAAATTTATTCGCTTTTGCTTTAGAGAGAGTGACAATGCCAAGCATTGTGTGGAAGTTCTTCACTGCTTCAAGCACTAATGGAAAACGGGCGATCTGCGATCTCTCTCTCTCTCCTTTCTTTCTTTCTTTCTTTCTCTCTCTCTCTCTCTCCTTTCTTTCTTTCTCTCTCTCTCTCTCTCCTTTCTTTCTTTCTCTCTCTCTCTCCTTTCTTTCTCTCTCTCTCTCCTCTCTCTTTCTTTCTTTCTTTCTCTCTCTCTCTCTCTCCTTTCTTTCTCTCACTCTCTCCTTTCTCTCTCTCTCTCTCTCTCTCTCTCTCCCGCGTCATCCCCGAGCCAGCTGTGAGGCACGAAGGTGCTGGCCTGGATAGTGTTAGATGTACCGCGACAGTCGTTGCTCATAGAATAGACAAACTGAGCGCGTTTAAGGCTCCTGGGCCAGACCAGTTTCTCCCCAGTGTTTTGCGAGAAGTGCGCGACCAGGTGGCTCCCCACCTGGCTACAGTCTTCAACAAATCGTTGGTGATGGGCCAGGTGCCTGGTGACTGGAGGGAGGCCAACGTGACCCCTATCTTTAAGAAAGGGGATCACGAAAGTCCAGGGAACTATCGTCCTATTAGTCTCACTTCAGTTGTAGGTAAATTATTAGAAAGGATAATAGCTGATAGAATCGTTGACCATTTGGATTCCTACAAGCTGCTTGGGGACTCCCAACATGGGTTTAGACGGCATAGGTCGTGTCTCACCAACTTGCTCGAGTTTTTCCACGTCATGTTGAGTGAGTACGATAAGAGTAGGGCGATTGATATACTTTATCTCGACTTTCAGAAAGCCTTTGATAAGGTACCTCACCGCCGGCTAATGGCGAAAGTGCGCGCGCTGGGTATCGGTGGGGAAATAGGTAGGTGGATTGAAAACTGGCTGAGGAATAGGCGGCAGAGGGTGGTAATTAAAGGGGCTAGTTCGGGTTGGGCCTCGGTCACTAGTGGGGTTCCTCAGGGTTCCGTTTTGGGGCCACTGTTGTTTACCATTTACATAAATGATATCGACGGTGGCATCGTCAGTCGGATCGCCAAATTCGCTGATGACACCAAGCTTGGGGCCAATGTTGGGACGCCCGAAGCGATCGAGGAACTGCGTGCGGACCTAGGTAGGATAGGAGAGTGGTCCGAAAAATGGCATATGCCGTTTAACTTGGGTAAATGCAAAGTGATGCACATTGGCTACGCCAATCCCAAGTCGGACTACTCGATGTTGGGTAGTAATATCGAGGTGACTGATTTAGAAAAGGACTTGGGTGTGCTAATTAGCAGCGACCTTAAGTTTACGAAACAGTGTGTAGAGGTGGAAAAGAAAGCCCAGAAACTATTGGGTTATATCAGGAGGCAATTTCAGTTTCGGAACAAGGAGATTGTGCTCTCACTGTACAATTCCCTTGTTCGGCCGCACCTGGAGTATGCTGTGCAGTTCTGGTCGCCCACCCTCAGGAAAGATATTGAGAGGCTGGAGCGAGTGCAGGCGAGGGCCACAAAGTTAATCCCTTCCGTTAGGCACATGGGCTACAATCGACGGTTACGCGCCCTGAACTTGTTTTCGCTTGAAACTCGGAGGCTGCGCGGTCAACTGATCGGGGTTTTCAAGCTCTTACGAGGGTTCAACGATGTCGATTTTAGAAGGATGTTTAGTTTAAATGATAACCCAACTCGCAACAATGGTTGGAAGTTGGATTTGAAATGGTTTAGGACTAGTGTGTGTGGGAATTACTTTACGTATAAGATCTGTGACACATGGAACAGGTTACCTTCGGAAGTTGTGAACAGTTCCTCTGTGGATCAGTTCAAGAAAAGGTTAGACGAAATCTTGCACACTATTTGAGTGTGTAAAGACATTTAGGACCTCAGTCTGCGGAAATTTCTTTTCCTATAAAATAGTTAATATCTGGAGCCAGCTTCCCTCAGAGGTTGTTTCCAGTCAAAGTGTAAATCTGTTTAAAAATAGGCTAGACAAAGTACTGAACACACTCATAGTTTAAGATTAAAACCTCAGAAAACTCTGCAGGAGTTCGCTTGCTCGGTGTCTCTGTGAGCAAGCTAAATATGGAGCTATTTATATATTCTCCACTTTCCTGTAAAATTTCCTTGGCTACTTTTCCAGGGTCAAGGTGTTTTCTTCAACCTTTTTCCGTACCTGCCTCTGGCAGGGAGGGAGCGGAGGGTGGGGAGAGAGCCTTCTACTTTTCTATCCAGTTTTCTACTACTGCTAGGATAGTTGAAAGAAAAATAAACTTTTACAAAATTTTCCCTGGCACCCGGTGCCATTGGTACCTCCTCGGTATGGGCCGCAAGGCCTTTTGAGGTACTACTTTTCCTTGTAATTCCTTGTAACTCTCTCTCTCTCTCTCTCTCTCCGCAGGGGGTATAAAGGTTATGCACATTTCTTCTGGATGTAGTAAACTTTATACTTGGGGTGTGACAGTCCTCCGGTCCCGAGTCGTGGGATTCTAGAGGAACTGGCTGCCAGTTCCTTTTGGTTCTCTCTCTTTCGGGAGGGCGGGTGAAGTATTTTGCACAATCCCGTCCCGTGGGTTACTAGGACCCCATCCCATCCCTACGCTGTCCTTTTAGCTTACATTAAGGATGTTCTCCTCTGACTGGAGAAAAAAAAAAAAAAAAAAAATTTCTTTTAATATTAAGTCTTTTTCTCTTCTTTTACTATTAGGACCCTACTGCTACCTCATGCGTGGGAAGAGAGGCTTTGGAACCTCTATAAATAACACCATTTAACGCTCGTAGGTTGTGAGAGACTGGGATGGAGGGGTCCGAGGCGTAGGGGCGCGATGAATGGAGTGTGGCTAGTGCCCCGTTAAGCCCATTCCTAACGCGTAATGGCCTGACCAGCCCCCTGCGACCGTTCTTTGGTGACCAATTGATGGTGCTTGGCTGTACTGCTCTGAGGTGAGAGAGCTTTACTGCCCAGCTGGCTGCCAGGCCAGCGTAAAGTCTCGGGCGTAGCCTCTGGGTCTGGTGGGATATCCCTTGAAAACTGGATTCTAAGAGTCTGGCCGCTTGTGAGTGACTAGTAAGACTTAGTAAGGGGCTGCATCTCGCTGTCGCTCCTGGCGGAAAATCTGTGACGCTTGCGTCGCGAGTGTTTGTCAGTTGGTAGCTGCGACACGTTTGGGACTGTCCGGCCCTGGGGAGACCTTTGGTCGGTGCGGCAGCAGGAGAGGTGTAGTCTTCTGGAAGGAATGAACGTCACTTGCAAAAAGGCGGATGCGTCTACGCGCGGGATGAATTCACCCCCCCCCCCCCTTTTTATATACTGGTCAGAACGTTTTTGGATAGTTTTCATTGCTAGAACGCTTTATCTTATTCAGAGTATTCAGAAAAAACAAAACAAAAGAGAAAATATGGCAGGGCCAGCTAAATTGAAAGCAGAATGCTTTAAATGTAAAGTTAATCATTGGTGCGTAGACTTCCCTGAGGGTAGTATCAGCGATATCACATCCCTTAGTGTATGTTTGTTTTGTAAACTTAGAGACAACCACGAAAAGGAAGTTAAAGAGCTAAAGGAATTAGTAAAAAAGCTTGAAGCTAGGGTCGTAGCACTGGAAATCCAACCCAGTGGACAAGATCAAATTAAAAACACACCAGCAGATTCAAACTGTAAGATTAAGTATCTAGAACAAAGGGAGGGCTCAAAGAAGGGGCTGATAGAGAAGGGTGGGAAAGGATCGATAGAGAAGGGTGGGCAGGGGCCAATGAAGAAAAAGGGTGGGAAGGGGCCTGCTGATGGCCCAAAGAAACCGAAGGATGTAGCTACCAGTCGGGGTGGGTCGGGTGGAGTAACCGTGTATGGGTGGCGACGGGTTTCGAAAGGTCTCGGGCAAGAAGACTGCGAAGCCGAAGCCTGAGACCCCAGTTGCCCCTGTCAAGAACTCTAACCGCTTTAGTCTCCTGTGCTCGAAGGAGGAAGACACCGTTTTGATTGGGGACTCGCAGATCAGGGGCCAGGAGAAGTACTTTGCTTCTGCAAACCGGGATGGGAGGAAGGTAAGGTGCCTACCTGGGCGGGGAACGGCGCACTTAAGGAAGGAGGTAGAGAAGGTGCGTGTGGCTAGTCGGAGGATTGCGATCGTTGTCCACGCTGGTGGCAATGACCTGTTCCTCAAAGGCGGTGGGGTAGGTCTTACAGAAGGGATCATCACCGAGATCATGTCTCTTGCGGATGATCTAAAACTGAAGACAGACAGGGGAATGTTAATGGGTATTTTACCGCGAATGGATGCCAGTGACCACGCGCTCAGTAAGGTCATTGGCATCAACGAGAGGGTACAAGACTTGTGCGTTCCGCTGGGCGTGAAGTTTATTGACCCCTACGATGCATTTTCGGGTAGGTGGGACCTTTACCAGAGGGATGGTGTCCACCTCAATAACAAGGGTAAAGGTGTGCTAGGCGCGCTGCTCGACCGGCACCTATACAGAATGGTGAGGTCGAGTCCGGGGAGAGATGAGGATGAGCCGGTGGCGGACGTATCTTCAACTGAAGGGTGCGTCGAAGTACAGGTGGGTGACCCTTCTCCTACGTTGGAGGGGCTCAGTCTCCTGCGGAAGTTGCCCCCTCGTTAGTGAGGGGCTCTTCAACTCCGGACAGCCCTGGCTGTTCGGGAAACGGGTCGTGCTAGGGGGCGGTCAGAATAGGGAAGGCTCCCTCCGTGCAATGCTTTTTAATGCTAGGTCAATTAGGAACAAGTTTCGCGAGCTACGGGCGCTCTTAGCATCAGAATACCAGGATATCGTTGCTATCACCGAGTCCTGGATTCATACTGATCGTAGGGACTACGTTGGGGAGTTCGAAATTCCCGGGTATAGAATGTTTCGCAAAGACCGCACCCGTGGGGAGGGGGGTGGGGTACTAATATACGTCAGAGACACGTTGAGTCCGGTTGACTGCCAGTTCCGGTCGGAACGGGAGCTGCTTGGCGTCGATCTGAACGTGGGAGGGACGAACTATAGGTTAATCTTGGTGTACAGACCTCCGCATCTCCTCCTCGAGGAGGATACAGCCCTGTACACCGAACTCAGTAGCCTGCTAGGGGATAGGGTGTGTGTAGTTTTAGGAGACTTCAACTGTCGCGGCATAAAGTGGGAAAACAGGACTGCCGATGCTGAAGGGAGGAGGCTAGTTGACTTTGCTGATGAGAACTTCCTCACTCAGTGGGTCAACGAGCCTACACGAGGCGAAAGCGTTCTAGACTTAGTGTTCACGACCGAAGACAACCTCGTCACTGGCCTCACCGTTGACGAATCGTTGGGCGGGAGTGATCACAGTCTTATTAGGTTCCGTGTGTGCGTCCCTCGGGTGAAGCGTAGTAACTCGAGAGGCAGTAAGCTCGATCTCCGGCGGGCGAACTTTGTTAGCCTCAGGGATAGCGTAGGAGATATGGGGTTAGAGGTCGGCGGCGATGTTGAGGGAGTGTGGAGTGCATTCCGGGACGAGTTTATGGTGCTTCAGTCTGCTGCCATACCCTCAAAACCGGTCACCCCTGCTTCAACGCAGCCTAAGTGGTTCAATCGTGACATCGCTTCGGCTATCCGAAATAGGAAAGTAGCGTATAGGAGGGCGAAGGCCAATCGTTCCCATGAGAACACTTTAGCGTATGTCCGCCTGTGTAGGGAAGTGAAGGCGAAGGTTAGGCTAGCGAAACGTAACGAAGAACTACGGGTGGCAAGCCTCTGCAAGGGGAACCCTAAGGAGTTCTTCAGGTATGTTAATAGTAGAAAGCCCATTAGAAGCATGATAGGTCCGTTAAAGGACGGAAGCGGCGTTCTGCGGACCTCGGACGCGGACATCGCCAATGTGCTTAATGAGTACTTTGCGGGAGTGTTCACCAGGGAGGACACCCGCATCATCCCCGAGCCAGGCGTGAGGCACGAAGGTGCTGGCCTGGATAATGTTCGATGTACCGCGACAGTCGTTGCCGATAGAATAGACAAACTGAGCGCGTTTAAGGCTCCTGGGCCAGACCAGTTTCTCCCCAGAGTGTTGCGGGAGGTGCGCGACCAGGTGGCTCCCCACCTGGCTACAGTCTTCAACAAATCGTTGGAGACGGGCCAGGTGCCTGGTGACTGGAGGGAAGCCAACGTGACCCCTATCTTTAAGAAAGGGGATCACGAAAGTCCAGGGAACTATCGTCCCATTAGTCTCACTTCAGTTGTAGGTAAATTATTAGAGGGGATAATAGCGGATAGGATCGTTGACCATTTGGATTCCTACAAGCTGCTTGGGGACTCCCAACATGGGTTTAGACGGCATAGGTCGTGTCTCACCAACTTGCTCGAGTTTTTCCACGTCATGTTGGGTGAGTACGATAAGAGTAGGGCGATTGATATACTTTATCTCGACTTTCAGAAAGCCTTTGATAAGGTACCTCACCGCCGGCTAATGGCGAAAGTGCGCGCGCTGGGTATCGGTGGGGAAATAGGTAGGTGGCTTGAAAACTGGCTGAAGAATAGGCGGCACAGGGTTGTAATTAAAGGTGCTAGTTCGGGTTGGGCCTCGGTCACTAGTGGGGTTCCTCAGGGTTCCGTTTTGGGGCCGCTGTTGTTTATCATTTACATAAATGATATCGACGGTGGCATCGTCAGTCGGATCGCCAAATTCGCTGATGACACGAAGCTTGGGGCCAATGTTGGGACGCCCGAAGCGATCGAGGAACTGCGTGCGGACCTAGGTAGGATAGGAGAGTGGTCCGAAAAATGGCAAATGCCGTTTAACTTGGGTAAATGCAAAGTGATGCACATTGGCTACGCCAATCCCAAGTCGGACTACTCGATGTTGGGTAGTAATATCGAGGTGACTGATTTAGAAAAGGACTTGGGTGTGATAATTAGCAGCGACCTTAAGTTTACGAAACAGTGTGTAGAGGTGGAAAAGAAAGCCCAGAAACTATTAGGTTATATCAGGAGGCAATTTCAGTTTCGGAACAAGGAGATTGTGCTCTCACTGTACAATTCCCTTGTTCGGCCGCACCTGGAGTATGCTGTGCAGTTCTGGTCGCCCACCCTCAGGAAAGATATTGAGAGGCTGGAGCGAGTGCAGGCGAGGGCCACAAAGTTAATCCCTTCCGTTAGGCATATGGGCTACAATCGACGGTTACGCGCCCTGAACTTGTTTTCGCTTGAAACTCGGAGGCTGCGTGGTCAACTGATCGAAGTTTTCAAGCTCTTACGCGGGTTCAACGATGTCGATTTTAGAAGTATGTTTAGTTTAAATAACCCAACTCGCAACAATGGTTGGAAGTTGGATTTGAAATGGTTTAGGACTAGTGTGTGTGTGAATTACTTTACGTATAAGATCTGTGACACATGGAACAGGTTACCTTCGGAAGTTGTGAACAGTTCCTCTGTGGATCAGCTCAAGAAAAGGGTAGACGAAATCTTGCACACTATTTGAGTGTGTAAAGACATTTAGGACCTCAGTCTGCGGAAATTTCTTTTCCTATAAAATAGTTAATATCTGGAACCAACTTCCCTCAGAGGTTGTTTCCAGTCAAAGTGTAAATCTGTTTAAAAATAGGCTAGACAAAGTACTGAATACTCTCATGTGAGCAAACTAAATATAGAGCTATTTATATATTCTCCACTTTCCTGTAAAATTTCCTTGGCTACTTTTCCAGGGTCAAGGTATTTTCTTCAACCTTTTTCCGTACCTGCCTCTGGCAGGGAGGGAGCGGAGGGTGGGGAGAGAGCCTTCTACTTTTCTATCCAGTTTTCTACTACTGCTAGGATAGTTGAAAGAAAAATAAACTTTTACAAAATTTTCCCTGGCACCCGTTGCCATTGGTACCTCCTCGGTATGGGCCGCAAGGCCTTTTGAGGTACTTCTTTTCCTTGTAACTCTCTCTCTCTCTCTCTCTCTCTCTCGTGGAGGAACGAGCGCGAGTACCTTCTCTACATCGAACCTGAGGAGTCACCTTATCAACAAGCGCAAGACTGAGTTTGATGAAGCCAATAAGAGTCAATGTACACCTTCTGCTACTAATTCTGGTGACTGGTGAGTAGATTCATGAAAATCTGTAAAGTGATTCTCCAAACATTCTCAGAGAGAATTCGCAGTTGCTCAAAGCCCCAACAGCCTAGTGGCCCAAAAATGATGAATTCAATAAAAATTTAGGAAGTCTAAATATTTGTTGTTTTTAATGTATGTTTCGGGTCCCTGAATTTTAGCCTGCCCAGGGCCCTCAAAAGTTGCTAAGATGTTGCTATATATAAAGTTTGATTTCAAGTTTCAACATGATTTATGAATTTATTGTAATATCAAAGTCTCCCTGAAATTGCCGTTTTCTATTTGTTTATAATTTCCCCCAATCAGAATTAAGATACAACGAAAGTAAATTTAATTCTCTTTGTAACTTACTTAGCTTCTATTTATTAAAAAATATTAAATATATAAAACTTTACATATAAATGTTTCTGTATTAAAATTATTTTCTTGTGTTTGTGTGTGTGTGTGTGTGTGTGTGTGTGTGTGTGTGTGTATATATATATGAATAGAAACGACATAAGTATTAAGGAACGTTTCTGCACACGAGGAAGAGAAATCACGAATAAATGAAAAATGAGGCGAACCGCCCGGGAATCGAACCCAGGGCCTTCCAATTGCGGTTCGCCTCATTTTTCATTTATTAGTGATTTCTCTTCCTCGTGTGCAGAAACGTTCCTTAATACTTATGTCGTTTCTATTCATTTATATACTGCGTGGTCATTGCAGTTAAATGCATATATATATTTTTTTTTTTTTTTTTTTTAGTTCAGGAAGAACCGATTCGCCTCTATTTAAAGGGCATATCTCAGCGGAAAAACAAAGAAAAAGTGAGAGGAAAGACAGAGGAAAAAGAAAGGGTGGAGGGGACAGTCGAAGTGGAAAAAGACCAAGGATGACAAGGACTGCAGGGTCGAGCCCCATCATCCTTGGGTGCTAGGGCCGGGAGGGCGCACGTGAAACCTCCAGGAACAAGCACGTACAAACGAGCACAAAGAGCACTCAAGAGCACGAGCTTAGAACCCCCTTGCGGGGCCGCATATATATATATATATATATATATATATATATATATATATATATATATATACAGGGTGGGCCGTAAGTTTCCATACATAGGAAAATTTAAATTATGGTCTTCACGTGCGTCGGTATTTGGATCAGCAGTTTCCGGATGCTTGGATTGGTCGGCGTGGTCCTGTGGAGTGGCCTCCCAGATCCCCAGATCTCACCCCCCTTGATTTCTATCTTTGGGGGCACTTGAAGGCCATGGTGTATCAGGAAAAGATACGAGACATAAATCATCTAAAGGAACGTATCACCAACGCCATTACAAGCATAACGTCAACTGTGCTAATGCGTGTTCATCAACAGTGGGGAACACGTATTGAAATGTGTTTTCAAAACAATGGCAACCATGTAGAGCATATTATATAAATACTGTAAAAATGGTTGTCCATAAAAAAATGTTTATTTTTCCTATGTATGGAAACTTACGGCCCACCCTGTATATATAATGGTGTGTGTGTGTGTGTGTGTGTGTGTGTGTGTGTGTGTGTGTGTGTGTGTGAAAATGAACCATAAATAATTCCCGTATTCCTATACTATCTTATTCTTTATGTAATTCTTGTATTCATTTATATAGTTCTTGTATCCATTTTAAAATTCATGTGTTATATGGTTCATGTATTTATATAATCCTGTATATTCGTATATATTTAACTTTATATAATGCCTATAATCATATGCATGTACGTGTGTGTATTCATTTTTACATAAGGACCAAAATCGCCCAACGCGAGTTTGGATAAAATTTTTGATTTGTTTTCTACTTCGCTTAATAAGGAATCCTGCTTAAGCTTTGCAGTGTTCATATTTTGTATACATTCTCTTTTCGCTATAAAAGATGAAATGTCTTGCCTAAGCATTTAATTGTACATCTTAAACCTTTAAATTTTACTCATATGCATATTTTAGTGTAAAGGTGCATAGTCCAATTTCCACTTTTAGTTAACATCTGAAACTCCGCGGTTTAAGATAAAAATATGGCTTCATCTTTAAGTATCTTTTTTATTCGTTAAACCTTACCACAGCTAAAAGATTTACTTTAATTTTCAAATATTGTGCAAAAATAATGCAGCCTTTTCAACATTTAATAACAATGATGTTAGCAGTTTTGGGGTATATAAACCCCAGTAAAATTCTTCCCTAGGCATTAAGAAATAGATTCAAAGGCTGAGCACTACCTGTACCTTTTTGCAGTAAAATCCAGTAAGAAATAGTCTATCTTCTCCTTCGAGCCTTGCTCTCTTCAGAGAATTTAATCATTAAAATTTCCCGATACGCTACAAGAATCCGGGAATCTTCAGAGAATTTATTAAGCCTCTCAGAATCCTCCGAGTCACTATAAAAGAACTCGGAGAATAATATAGAAGAAAACTACTACAAGTCACACATCCGCTGCTGCCACCTAACTAGAACCCCCGTCGACTTCGAGCCAACCCAGGCCATAGACGGAGGGGTTAACATATATATTTGTTTCGTTCTTTCGCGGATAATTCTCCTATACAAAGCGTCGTTCTTTACGTTACATGTGTGTGTGTGTGTGTGTGTGTAAATTTATTTTCTCTCTCTAGGAGACATGCCTGGAACTTCTTCCGCCACTGCTACTTAATCCATTAAAGTCGCGTTTTCCAAATCCATTCCATACGCTCACAATGACCGAAAGATTGATCTTGACCGGAAAGTGGCAGAGATGATCTGCATCGACCGTCAGCCCTTCGTACGTGTCGAACGGGTAGAATTTAGGCGACTACTTCAGGTTGCCGATCCGAAGTACACGATTCCTTCTGAGAAGTTTTTCAGGACGAACCTTATTCCAGACATGGTAGGCAAGGTGAAGGACAAGATCGACGAATTGATGTCACAAATGAAGGAAGAGAAGAGGAAATTCTCCTTTACCACGGACATATGGAGCAGTCGAGCAAGTGACTCGTATATAAGCTTGACCTGTCACTTCGTCGGCCCAAACTTCGTGCGGAAAAACATCATGTTGAATGTGTCTGTCTTCAACGAGGATCATACAGCAGAAAAAATTTCTGCCAAAGTTCAAGGAATGATTCAAAGTTGGGAATTGTCCAAAGAAGACACTTTTATGATCGAGAGAGATAATGCAGCTAACATGCGAGCCACTTTCAGACAAACAGGAATGGATAGTTTCGGTTGTTTGGCTCATACACTCCAACTGGTGATAAAGGATGGCTGCTTGAACCTCCCGAGTGTGGCTAATCTTTTGACAACGGCTCGGAAAATCGTCGGTCATTTTCGCCACTCTCCGCAAGCGACGCAGCACCTACATCAAATTCAAAGAAGACTTAACTTGCCTCAACTGAAGCTGATTCAAGATGTGCCAACCAAATGGAATTACACGCTGGAAATGTTGCAGCGACTCCTTTCCCCAAAACAGGCTATCATTGAATATGACGTCAAATGGCCCCTGGAAAATACGTTGATTTCAACGCAATGGAAGCTTATGGTCAAGCTTATTGACGTGCTTGCTGTCTTCAAAACTGCAACGCTCAAAATCAGTGAGGAAAACTCGCTTTTATCAAAAGTTTTACCTACAGTCAAATCTCTGTCAAAATGAATCTGTGCAGCATGCTCAGTAAATGATGCTGGTGTCAAGATTCTGAAGAGCCAGCTGGGCGATTCTCTCGAACAGAGATTTCGAGAGCATAATTCAAGTGAGAAACTGCTGCTAGCCACAGCAGTTGATCCCCGATTCAAAGGAGCTGGGCTGATAGACGACGACATGCGAGAAAAGGCAAAGGAATTGCTGAGACAAGAGATATGCAGTCACATGGAGGGGGCCAAACGAAAGCGTATTAGAGGTGCAATTGCCGTGAAACGCCGCCGAAGTGGTCCGGTTTCTCCGTCCAAAAAAATTGCTTTGGGAAAACTTTTCCGATTCAGAAGGTAGCGATCTCGGTTAATGTGTTTTAAACGACATGGGCTGGACCTGTAAATCAAAATAACTTTTTGAGGTAGTTTTAGTCGCTTTATTCAAATTTGTCACTCATTTTTTGTGCAAATGCATATTAATGGTGAAAATTATGATACTAATATATATATAAATACACTCATTTTTGGTGCGACGAGTATAATTTTGTGCTATTTGTACAGGGAAATAATGACGTCATTTTCTATGCGCGATTCACATGTCTTAAGTCTGAACGTAGCAGATCAGTTTTGTATGATGTTGTACGAAGGGTGTAAGTTGTCCTACCAGTATTTCGCCCGTTATTTATTTATTAACGAGCACCCACAGCGGGAGCGTCTTCATGCTTTCCTCAAGCAAGCTGCCCTTCTCTATCCACCCACAGAATAATTCAAGGTTAGTTTATCTATTAAGCCTTATATCTTTCCTTAAAATACATTTTTCTAGTGTATTTTGCTGTGCTTTGTTCAGATATAACCTTCATTTCTTGTGCAAATATAAAGAAATAAGAATTTGTTTACATTATTTAAGTCATTTCAGAGTCATATTTCGTCATATCAAGAACGAACTTTAGGTTATTAGCGGGGGTCAAGGGGGCGGAGCCCCCTTGTTAGGGTTAAGTTTAGTTAGGTTTAGTTAGTTTTCATAATTTTTGGTTAATATATTGCTATTTACATGACCAGAAATGAAATAATACGACTCCGAAGTAACGTACAAATAATCATATTGCTTTCCATTTGCACAGGAAATGAAGGTTATATTTGAACAGAGCACACCAAAATACACTAGAAAAATGTATTTTTTATTTCAACTTCAGGCCATGTCATTTGCGACATAATTACCGCGATCTCGACGATCATGTTCGTCCCATTCTAGTTGAAGAACCCCAAACGAGGGATACGGACACGAGGTTCACTGTCCCAGACGCACGAGTGGAAGCAGCCCTGGACGCCTATTGGTCGCAGCCTCAGATCGCTGGGGATAGGGATCCATTCATTTTCTGGCGAGAACATTCTGCTGATTTCCCGGAGATTGCCAAAGTTGCTGAGAAGTGCATGAGCTGCCCCTCTGGATCAGTTGACTCTGAACGGCTTTTCTCAACTGTTGGAGATGTTATCAATGCGAAATGAGCCAACATCACCCCAATCAACGCTGAGGAACAAATCATCCTCTCCAAAAACCTGAAGTTCCTCAATTTTGATTGAGTGAACTGTTATATTGAGTTACACTTTTTGAATTACATATTGTTTCCATTACATGACTTTTATTTTGTGAATTCCATTTCTTCAAATATATGTTTTGAATTACAGTACATGTGTCGAATTACATTCTTTGAATCATATTTTGGACAGATCGGTATCGGCCGATACTTTCGGAATACTATCGGTCGGCCCCTAAACTGTAGTAGTATAAGTGAATATTAGGCTTCCCTATGGAACAAACATATCGCCCTTTACATGTTTTGGCACACAGGCTTCCACAAGTAGTCTCACCAAAAGGACACGAGAAAAATCGGACATGATAGACGTGAACGTAGTGCAAGACCTTCAATTAAATAAAAGATAATACTTAGCCTGCTCACATTTTGTCAGTGCTATTGATCAATTAAAATTCGATTACAACCTCGTTTAAACTCATTACTATCGGTAGTAAATAAACACTATTAGTGTCAGATTATTCCATAGTTTAACAGTTCTGAGCAGAAATGATCGCCGATACTGGGTTGTTACTACAGAAAGGTTGCACAAGAGTAAACTCGTGTAGCCTAACTCCACCGAGAGATACTCTATTCGGAACATGATTTGGTGGCAATAGAGTAACTGGAGGTGGAGTTCGATCAGACAAGTTTACTTTTGTGCAACCTTTCTGTAGTATAACCCAGTATCAGCGATCATTTCTGCCCAGAACTATTAAACTATGGAACAGTCTGCCACTGAAAGCATTGCTACAGATATTAATCGGTTTAAACGACGGTGCACTTGAGATTATGACCCCTAAACTTGCATTTAACATGCTTAATGAAAGAATTCATTAAAACATTTTTTTTTAAATTGCAGGAAAGCTTATTTTGAAATAAAAGAGGAATATTTGTTATACGAGGTTGTGCTGAAAAGTAATGCCTCCTAATTTATAATTCTGAAACAGGATGAGATATTACAATGAAAAAAACAGATACCTACATTGAACTTTATTCTTTAGTTTGACATAGTTACTTCTTAATATAATCACCTCTGCAGTCCACACACTTCTGCCAACGTTCAAGCAGTTTCGTGATGCCATCACGATAGAGCTGTCTTGTTGACGGAACAAATTCGTCGCAGCTGTCTTGACTTCAACGTCTGAAGAGAAACGTCGTCCTCGAAGATAGCCTTAAGTTTAGGGAAGAAGTGGAAATCTGATGGAGCCAAATCTAGGTTGTATGGTGGGTTGTCAAAGACAGTGAAACCAAGGCGGCGAATTGCTTCAGTCGTTTGTGCACTCGTGAGAGCTTCAGCATTGTCATGCTGAAGGAGAACCATCTGAATGTCGGAGCGAACTCTTCGAATCCGTGCCTTCAATCTCTCCAGAGTTTCAATGTAGCGCACAGAGTTAATGGTGGTACCAGTTGGCATGAATTCTGAATGACCACCACCATTAACGTCCCAGAAAACAGTACGCACGAGTTTTTCGGAAGACGCTTGGGTTTTGAACTTTTTTGGCTTGGTGACGGTATTTCATTAACCGTCTCTTGCATTCTGGGTCGTAATGGTGCACCCAGCTTTCATCTCCAGTCACAATGCTGCATTCACGTTTATGTCGGAACAGCAGTTCTCTGGAAACTTCCATCCGCCTCTCCTTCATTGCATCAGTCAGCATTCTGGGAACCCATCGTGTGCACACTTTTCGGTACCCAAGATTAGCAACAATAGCCTGTACCCGCTCACGTGAAATGCCAAGATTAGTAGCTAGTGTTTGCCGAGATATGCGGCGATTCTGTTTGATCAGCTTATCGGTGCGTTGTTGGTGATCCTCGTCAGTTGCTGTTTGCGGTCTCCGGCTACGTGGTTCATCATGCAGTTCAGTATGTCCAATGTCTGCATCAGCCACACGCTTAGCCGAACGCCGAACAGTACTCACGTCTACACAACCACCACCATACACAGCTTTCATTTGCCGGTGAATGCCGATACGTGGAATGTTTACTGCAATCAGAAACTCGATAACTCACACAGTTTTAACCACACTGACATTGTGTTGACACCGTCCGCCATGTTGACTGACGTAGCTCTGAGACCTCTGGTGACAGAACGAAAAAAACAACAACAATGGGTGGGAAGAACATATATATTGACTGCACTTCAGTTCATCCAGCTACGTGAACCTGTTTTGCAGAAAAAAAAAAAAAAAGGAGGCATTACCTTGTAGATTAGGAAAGGTCTCAAAATGTGTGATATTTTTTTTTCTATGCAGGAAGGAGGTGGCAAGGGCGAATGCCCACAAAAACGGCTCCCATGAAGTCAGAAGCGAGCCAAAATGAAGGTCCAAGATTTTCGAGATTTTGTCAGGAAAAGAGACGGCAACTGAACCGTCGGAATGGAAAAGAGGAGGGAAATAGTTGTAGTAAAATTGTTAGAGAGGTTCTTGGCTAAGTGCCAGGAAGAGCGAGAAAAATTAGAATTGAATAGGTTTCATATTTTTGTCTGATGAAGGAATTTTTTGGCGAGTTGAAGAATGAGAATGATAAGACTTCGTAAAAAATAGAAAAAAAGACTTCTAAAAAGCATAAAAAATTACTAATTGGTGATAAAACATTCATTTTTTCTTTAGTTAAATTATTATCTTTGGTAACAATAATAAAATGTCAAAAATAAAAAATAATGATCACTTAATTAGCAATTTTTTAAACTTTTCAAAATTTTTTTGTTCCAGGCGAACTTTCTTCCAAAACTGGAACTTCCTAACCAATGATATTTTTCTTTCAAGCTGACGACGACTAAGACAAAAAGCTGTAAAACCCTTCACCATCGACCTTCAGTCGATAAACAAAGAGCAAATAATAAAATGGGGGCTAACATTTACTGACAAGTATAACTCGATACATTTTCAATTATTTTAAGCAATTCACAATTAAAAGGCCACAAAAATATTTGAAGACACTTCAAACTCAAAAGTTAGAATACTACGGTACCCATAAAACAAGATGGGCAGAAAAGAGGCATTAACAAATAGAAACTAGGACACGACGCCCACAATTTAATTGAGGTTATTGTCCTTAATTTTCTTTTAAATTACATACCCACGAAAGAAGTTACGTTATAGCATAGAGCAGCGTTCCCAAACTATGAGTAAATTACTCCACTGGGGTAATGTAGCTTTTTCAGTGGGGTAATTTGGTACTCTGCAAGTACTTCTAAAGTACAGAAAGTGCATAAATAAACGATATGGCAACACTGGGACTGGCTTTACGTAGGGTACAGGTAGGGTGGAGGTCATTATGAAGGTATCCATGTAAAAATGGGGTAATGACTCAAAAAGTTTGGGAACCACTGGGAATCAATAGTTTCTGTTCATCTTGCTTAGCTTAGACTCTAGAGTCTAGTATATGCCATAGAGTCTAAACTAAGCAAGATAAACAGAAACTATTGATAAAACTGCATTAATAAACTTGAAATTTTAACATTTCATATGACGGAGAGAACCTACAGATGTACACGGGATTCGAACCTCTGAGGGTCTATATCATGCACACGTAGAGGACGATCACCCATCCAACTTGCAAACAAACCCAGCTTCGCTTAAGCCCTTTTCTTTTCGTTTAAAACTTGGCTTCAAGTCGCATTCTTTCAATGACTTCAAGTCAGATTTGTGGAAAAGAATGCAAAAACTTGAGTCTGTGAAGTAAAATTTAAACAAAACTTTATTAGGCCCAGTTTTGGCTAGGCTTAGTTCGTAGTTAATGGGCTCAAGGCATAGCCATTCATCTGGACACTCAATACAGGGCAGCAGGGTCCTAACTTCGGGCTTCTATCATGAATCCAGACCATAATAAGACTGAATAAGGCCTAGACTGTGTCCTACATTTGAGGTCACCACAGTAATGCTAGCTTAAGCTAATGTAAACCCAAAATTGCAACGATTCAAGCAAATTCTTTACTTAAGGCTTATATGTGAATTTAATCTAGCATAGCCTTCTAACATTAATAAAATATATTTTCTTTTATATATGGGCCTAAATAATACAATGAATTTTGAAGTACCTTTGATTCTGCAACCAAATTGTTTGTTTACAAAAAGTAACGTTTTCTCTAGCTCCCTCCGAAACTGGCTTCGGCAAAACTCGAGTCAAATCTACTCGGGTCTCGAGTTTTGGACAAGAACGCGGGAAACTTTACTTCAAGTCAGGTGGACGAAAGGAAAACAGATTTAACCTCGCTGATCTAACGGGAAGTGGTGTTGCGTGATTACGACGTAGCAAATGTAATGGTGAGGTTATTTAACTTCCTTCGCAACATCTAAGGTCATATGACGGAGGGGACCTATAGCTTTACGTGGAATCCGAACCACGGGTCGCTAAATAACCTGAGCGTGGAGGATGGTCTCCCATCCAACTACTACCCAAACCCAATGTCAAGTAACTTCGATGATCTCCAGGAAGCGGTGTTACGACACTGACCACGACGTAGCCTCGCGAATCAATCATTCCAGAAATTGATGATACTATTTTACAAGCAGTTCTACCCCAATATATGTTCTTGGTACGTACTCTTATTCTAACTAGTAAGATAAAACTTAGAAACAAGGAGCGTGCAATACTTCCTGTAGTAGTTCGTTACCTGATTTTCCCAGTAGCGTGTTTGTAAAGCTGAATATTCAAATTTTTTAAAACCTTCCTTTCGCCCTTTTCCTCGGTGTCCATTTCATCTGAAGGAACATTTCTGGAGGGGGAAATCTCTTTCTTGTGATGTTTACTTTTAGTAAATGTTGAATCTTTATTCAACGTCTGCTCACCTTTGCTGAATGGGGGATCTTTAAAAGGATGGTGATCTGTGGTGCTACGCGGAATATCTACAAAAAAGAAAAGAAAGGTAAGAGCTACAGTATGAAATGGAAATCATACTCACTATTTAGCCGTTATAACCGAATAAAAATAATTATAATCCAGCTATGGGAACAATTAGAATAACCTCAAATTAAGACTATTATTATTATTAAAATAGCATAATATTTGTTTTCTCTCATTCTTGCTCCCATGGATCGCTTGGTTGGAGATTGGACCCACGCGGCAAAGGGCCGGGTTCGACTCCTACCGCCGCTGCGGATTAAGTTGAGCCGACTAGCTACTCTGTGATTACCCGAGCCCCCTTACTCTCGGATTTCACCTCCAGATACCCCGGTATAGGGGAAGGACAGTTTCAGTGCGTTTCCTATTAATATAGAGAGTTGAAAAACAAAAGTTTCACTGGTTACTCGCACACCAATCTCCATCAAAAAGTAAATTAAATTATTTGTATTATTTGTAGAATTCAACAAAAAACTGCCATAAACATTTATCAAAATAAAAATGATACACCAAAAACTATTTGTCTTCCCTAAAAGAAAGCAAAAGATCATTTACCTCTTGGATCAAATAAACAATGTACTGAACATTTGATGTTCGCAGCAAGATCTCGACCCAAATTCCCAACAGCCCTCCCCCTACATTAGATTATAGTAGGTTAGGTTAGGTTAGCTTTAAAAAAAAAAAAGTACATCGCCGAACTAAGTGACGAATATCGATGGTATCAGTCATATAATATAATAAGTCGGTGCAAAAGCATTTTTCATTCTTAAAAGTTCATGCTAAAATTAACTCATAGCGACCCTTAGGTCAATATTCTAAATTATAAGACGGAATTTCATTCGCGAGTTTCGTTCATTTTAATTTTCAATCCTAGCCCAAGATTTCCCATGGTTTAAAACTAATACTATTTTAAAAGTGCTTTCAATATTTACCGCTAGTATCAGATAAAATAGGACCATTTTACGTACAAAGACCTCTTCCGCTTACGATATTCTTCTTACATTCCCTTTGTTTCTGATTTTCTTTACATTATCTTAAGTTGCAGTACTGTATGTTCATTTTGAGTGAAACCTCATGAATTGGATGAGGTGACTTTGTATATTTTAAACTACACGGTGATTCTTACATTAAAAAAATTAGATTATGGTGGTATTCAAAAACCTCGCGTTGGTCTCTCTTCGTACGAAGGTCAAGCTGCCCAGTGTGACGAAAACACGTGTTTCGGTCGAAGTCCGAATGAAAGTGGTATTATGGTGAAAATCTCGCAGTTAATAAATTTTAAGCAGTGCCAGTATCGGAATGGATATTTAGTGCACACAGTGATATTTCTTTTTAAGTGATGAAATTATGGCGTATGTCATACAAATAAAAAATAAAAAGCGAATTAATTTATAAAGCGGTTTTTTTTGTGTTTCGTTTGAAGGAAATTAGCTGCCCACTTCCGGGCACCAATCAGTGAAAATATAAAATGCGCCACCATCCTCCGGAGCAACAGAGAAAAATTTCCCTCGTTCAATTTGAGTCAAAATCCCTCCATCCTTCACACTATCCTTTCGAGTCAGATTTCGCTTACCAATTTTTACTTTCTGTAAATAACACGGAAATGGCTAATAAATTTCTACAACGTTGCAATATATAATTCTAAGGCAATTTGATACGATTTCTGCCAATTCCTTTTCGACTTCAACTGTCTGAAATGGAAAGATATGACTGATATCTCTCTCATGACAAGTGCTGAGCAATTGAATGGAGTGAAATACACTCGCGAAAGATGTACTGTATAATCGAAATAAACTCGTTTACGGTTTATAAAGCAAAAAGAGACTATGAAGAAAAGGCCAAAGAGGAAACTGTGAATGACAAGCAGAAAAAAAAAAACAGAAGAGGAGACGAAGAAAATTGAAGTAAAAAGAATACTGACACACAAAGAGGGCAAGAATATGAATGTAACAAGAGGTACAAAAATTAATGCAGGAAATTCTCAAACGAAGCTGAAACAACCATTAAAAACAAAGGCTTCGAGTAAAAATATGGAAGGAACTGTATGCAGATACTATGTAAGAGGCAATTATAGATATAATTAGGGAGGACAGCATATATTGGAACACCCGACTATGTGCGAATTCTTTTATAATAATGGTCACTGTAAATTCAGTGACAGCTG
This sequence comes from Bathynomus jamesi, assembly GCA_023014485.1. NCBI lineage: Eukaryota > Metazoa > Arthropoda > Malacostraca > Isopoda > Cirolanidae > Bathynomus > Bathynomus jamesi. The sequence goes on along the minus strand of JAJOZX010000848.1, from coordinate 715,181 downwards.
AAAATTCTACCACCCTGCCATTTGCAAGAATTACGTAAGACATGGGACCCACAAATATGGAAAAAAATACCATCACCTCCCAACAAACTCAAAGAACAATAAAAAAGACAAAAAGAAACCTATATACACAAATCGCGAACCAAATTTTTTCAACATCGCATTACCTCAGACCAAACAATCAAAATATCAACTAATATGGTGACAGCCTTAAAAGAAAATACTGTACTCATACTGAAGGAGGAAGCAAATTTTAGATTTTTAACCTAAACTCCAAGACTATAATATAAATTGGGAAGAAATCGGATCTCACATGGTCCAAATAGAGTGGAAAACAGTTTTAGAGGATAAAACAACCAAAGAAATGCTCACAATCTTGGAAAAAAAAGAGACTAGAAATTTTAGAAAAATATGTTCTGAAAGTACAACCAAAAGGAGAGAGAGTAGCGGTGAAGTTAATTAAGTGCACAGACAACAATACTAAGGAAGTAATACAAGAAAAACTGGAGAGTATCGATAGGGAAATACAAGTCCTAATTAAGGGGCATACAGAGAGAGAAGGGCAAAATGCAGTAGAAATAATAAAGGAAAACCCAAAATACTTCTACAGGGTGTCTATAAAGTCATGCATCATAGGAAAATACATTTATTTTGTTTGTTTATTTATTTCTTCGAAATGATTCCCACCAATCTCAAAAAAGCAGGTTTCGTTGCATGTTCCTCAAAATATTTGGCCTGATGGAGGCATAAATAAATAGACACTGCTTATGTTCCTGATGCCTGACTTTATGGACATCCTGTATATCTATGTGAAAAGGAAAACAAGACTATACACCATGATCGGGACCTTAAAGAAAAGAAATAATGAACTAACTGATGATTTAAAATATCTGAAACATTGAGAACCTAATACAAATCCATTTTCAGTACCCCAAAAAATTACAAAGTGGTATAACAGAGATGGATTCTTTGAAAAGGAATTACAAGGAGTGTATAACAGATTTTGATTTTACTCCAGAAGATATAGTGAGAGTATAGGACAAATGAAATTACATTCAGCTGCAGGTCCAGACAAATGGAATGCCTTATTGATTAAAAACTATAAAAATTAAGTAGCTACACCCTTTTTATGGATATGGAGAAGATCCCTGGACCTGAAAAGAACAAACATTTTCCCAATATATAAAGAAGGGGACAGATCAAGCAAAAAACTCTAGACCAGTGTTACTGACATCTCATCTCACCAAAATATTCAAAAGAATAATTATTAGAGAAAATCTAGGACTTCTTGGAAAGATTCAATGAGAACAAGCATGGATTCTGATCAGGAAGATCATGCCTATCGCATATCGCAACAAACAGAGCACTATAACAATATCATACTCGATAAAAGCAATGAAAACTACGATGTCATACATACGGATTTTGCTGAAGCATTTGACGAATGTAATCATGGTATAATAGCACAAAAAATTCTTAATTAAACATATGGGAATAACAAGCAAAGTGGGAAAATGGATCTACAATTTCCTCAGAGAACGTCAGGTCATAAAAATCCAAGAATCATCAGAATCAGAAGTACGCAGCTTAGTACCACAAGGAATAGTATTGGCCTCACTCCGATCTATTATCATGCTAACAGACAGACAATGAAGTAACCAACAACAGTGTAGTAACATCCTTTGCAGATGATACAAAAATCAGCAGAAAAATCATGAAATTTAATTGAGAAACTTCAGCTTTTGAAATATGGAAGAAATGAGGAGCTAAAACAGATGGAATAGTATGCCCCAGACAGTGGGAAAATTCAAAGAAGCAAAACATCAATAAATTTAGGGGTTATAATGACTGACAAAGTGAAATTTGAGAGACAAAATCAGATAGCAATAAGCAAAGAGTCACAGGACAGGTACCGTGAACCCTTAGAAGAAGAGACACGTAATGATTCCTCTGCTGAAAACACTGCTCATATCAGACCTTGAATGCTGCTCAGTCTTGACATTCCCATATAAAAAGGAAGAAATTAATAAACTAGAAGACATTCAAAGAAATTTCACATTTAAAATTGATGGCTACAAAGAACTCAAGTACTGGGAAAGACTATGTAAATTAAATCTATATTCACTGGAAAGGAGAGAGAGATACACCATAATTTACACATGGAAAATAATGGAAAAATTGGTACCTAACCTCAAGCTGAACCCGATTAACATCCAAACAACAGCAAAAAATAGGAGAAGTAGATGTGTATTATTCTCAAAATAAAGGCCAGATGAGAGACACCCTCAACACTTAAAAAAAAATAGCTTGGTTGTCAGGGAGCCAAGACTATTCAACCAGCTTCTGAAGGAGATCAGGGACATTACTGATGTCAATGTAGAATTCTTCAAAACACTAGACCTCTGGGTCAGGATGGTGCCAGATGTGCTTGGTTATGTGGGATGGAGCTCACAAGAGAGCAACTCACTCCTCCAAGCCTGGAGATGGAACCACCAACTTGACCTTCATGTAAAGAAACCAACCAACTGCTACGAGGTATATATTATATATACACCTATATACAGGGTGGCGCAAAGGTCAGGAACCAAAGGCACATTTTAATAATTTGTTTTAATATGCATTTTGTTCTTTTCAGATTTGTTGTTGAACCTATGGCACAGAAATTGACAATAGATGAATGGGTGGAGATAGTTTTAATGTGTGCAAGGCATGGTAACACACACTGATCAGTTGCTACTGCTTTTAATGACAAACACCCTGAGAGGCCACCAGTTGTTCAGGCATCAGTTGGAAAACTGTTCATTCACTTCAAAGAAACGGGAAGTGTTCATGATCAACCGTGTAGTGGCTGGCCAAAAGTTCAACTGATGCAGCATCATCACTAACGATACTCAATCACCTTGAAAACAGCCCACTTAAGTCCTTAAGAAAGTTATCCAGGAAACGGGCTTCTCCAGAAGATCCATTCCACGAATTCTTACAACAAATCATTTCCACCCTTACAAAGTCCAACTCATTCAGGAACTGCATGGTGATGACACAGATCATCGTGTAGAGTTCTGCCAGTGGTTTCTACATCAACAGCTTCAATGAAGGATCATGTTCAGCAACAAAGCTATATTTCACCTCAGCAGTCATGTCAATAGGCATAATGCATGCTATTGGGCCCATAGGTGTACGAGCAAGGGGGACTTGGGGGGGGGGGGCTGAATTTGGACAAACTGGCTCTGCATTTGGGCAAAATTAAAATAATAATAGCTCGTAAAAATTGGAAAAATGCTAGCCTCATATCATATAAATTCAGGATCAGAAAGTTAAGATAATTTAATATTTTTATTTATTAGCCATTATTAAGTACAGTACTTATTAGGCTTTTATTAGCCATTATTAAGTACGGTACTTATTAGGCTGTTATTAGTACTTATAGGCTATTTTTTATTCCAGGTTTAATCTAATTTTACTATGGTATTTAGCCCAAATAGGGGCTATAAGACTTTCCTTAAAATTCCAAAGAATATCTGAACCTTGTTGCGAGTTAATTGCTTTCTAAGCTTATCATGAATATTGAATTACTTGGGAAGTTGAAATTTTTATAATTAGGTAAGGTACTAAATTAGTACGGGTAGGGATTACAATACATCATAGAAGTCATAAAAAAAGAAAAATCATACAGCCAGCCAGACTCTGTACTCATTCATCAGCCAGACTCTGTACTGAGCGGACGCATTTCCTGAGCTCTCTGATATTGCATCTACTTTTGCATATTGCTGAGAATTTTACTTTTGGACAGTTTTGAATTTTATATACTTGCATTTATATTCACGTTGTTATAGTTAAGTAATTGAATATTAGTGGTTTTTAGTGATTTAGAAGTTTTCATAGCGTGCTGGCTTAATTTAACTTACACTTGTGATGGTTTAAACTAATTTTTAACTGCGCAATGCCGTCGCAGAAAGCGTTGTGTGTTAGGTGTAGCGTAAACCAGTGGTATTCGGAATTTAAGGATTATAACGGCAGTCCTATGGCAATTACTGAGAGATCTACAGAAGCTAAGGCTAACAAAGACCCTAAGATCCACTCTAAGGTTAGCCCGAGAGAAAGGAAAGAGTAGGGGGTTAAGAGAAGAGAAGAGAAGAGAATAAGGGGTTAAGTAAGGAAGAACACCTATCACTCGTGGGTTAACATTCATTCAGAAAAAGAGAAAAAAGACTCACCATCATCATCCGACGGCCACTGCCGACAAGTCAGAAAAATAGTCAAAGAGAATAGGAAAGGGGGTGAAAAACAAAAAGTAGTAAAATAAGAATGCTTACAAACCATGCAAACACAGTCTTAACTCACTGTCATACCATGCAAACTACAAACATGCAAGAAAAGAGAGTTACAGACATGCAAGTAAGGAGAGGATAAGAAAAAATAAAAAGTAGGTAAAGTTAAACAGAAAGTGGGATAGTTTACTCTACAAGCTACATCTACATTCATGTTTTTTTTTTTCTTACTTACTGCTGGCATCACGCTGGCATTAATCGTCAACAGACTCATCCTTGACTACCATCCCCAGAGCTCCTGTTACTAATTGTTTTTTATTTTAAACATTAATATTTTTAAAATGCCTATCTAAACGGTTCTTAAACATATTAACGATGGTAGAATGAATGACTGATGCGGGAAGATTATTCCATTTATCAATTACTTTAAACGTAAAGAAGTTTTTTAGTGATATTAGTAATGAAACGTGTCACGCAACTTAAATCCGTTATTACGAGTATTGCTATTATCAAAAGTGAACAGTTTGTAAAAATTTACGTTATCAATGTTATTAACAATTTTGAAAACTTCAATAAGCTCCCCACTTAATCTCCTAGTTTCGAGTGAATGCAAGTTTAACTCTTTTATACTATCTTCATAAGGCTTGTTGCGCAATGATGGAATCGGTTTCGTGGCACGATGCTGAACCCTTTCTAACCTGTCAATATCCTCATGCAAATATGGGCACCAAAACTGAACGGCATATTCTAAATGAGGCCTGACTAGGGACTTGTAAAGGGGCAATATAATATTCTTTGATTTAAATTTGAAATTACGCGCTATGAAGCCTAACATCCTATTAGCTTTTGCGCAAGACTCCAGGCACTGGTTCCTAACTTTTAAATCCTTAGATACCCCTACGCCTAAATCTACTTCCTCATCAACGCTCGCTAATTCTCTATCATCCATCGTGTATGTGTAATTATTGTTACGAGAACCTACATGCAAAACTTTACATTTGTCTACATTAAATTGCATCTGCCACTTATCTGTCCACTCCATAATCCTATTTACATCATCTTGGAGCCTATTGCTATTGTCCTCGTTAACAACCTTACCGCCTCAGTGGCGGCTCGTGGGTTTTGGCCACCCTGTGCGGTAGCCAAATTGGCCACCCCCTTCCTTAAACGTAACATACCTTCCACTACAGCAAACACATGTATATAAAGGATTTACATTTTATTGAGGAACAATGTAATAATGCTGAAAATTGAAACCATGATGATAGACAATAAAAAAACAAATTTAATAATTCAATTTAAAACATAGAAAACAATATGGTATTTCGTACCATACCGCACTGTAATGCCAGCCTTGGCCAAAATTGGCTGCCCCCCAAAGTGGCTGCCCTGTGCGGTCTGCACACCCCACACACCGCCACTGTACTGCCTATTTTAGTATCGTCCGCGAATTTTGACACGTTACTAGTCAATCCTACATCTATGTCATTAATGTAAATTACGAATAGCAATGGGCCTAACACTCAACCCTGTGGGACACTGCTACCTACATCCAACCACCCCGATTCACTACCATTAACTACCACCCTCTGCCTCCTAGCACGAAGCTATTCCTCTAACCAGTTAGCTACTTGACCACGTATACCGTGCACTTTGACCTTCACAATTAATCTCCTATGCGAACTGTATCAAATGCCTTTTTAAAATCTAAATAAATAATGTCAGCCACTCTATGCCTATCGTATTCACGCACTATTTCTAGTGATGTGAGTCGTTTTTTATTGTGTCGTTTTTTTTGTTTAAAACGAAGGTAGTCTGTTTTTTTTGTTTTTTATTGTTTTAAACTTATTCCATATTTTTTTTCCTTTAATCTAATAAGTATATTAGTATTACCTATAATTTACTATACTACCATGCTTATACGGTTATACCTAGTATATATACTATATACTACTAGATTGGGTAGAGCATATATGCTAGTTTCAATATCACAGGTACTGGTATAATATCCATAATACTGGTATAAAACAATAGATATAATTGTGATTGGCAAGAATACCAGTGTGTGTGTATATATATATATATATTCCAAATAGAAAAATAAAAAAAATATAAATATTCATCTCTTTCTTTAACCTTTGTGTTAACCTAATGCTGTTTAACTTTCATTATCTGATTCTATTTCCATTGAAGAATCATTATCACTAGATTGATTAAAGCAAATAGTTTCAATATCACAGGTACTGGTATTTATTGCAGATTTGGATGTTGACGAAGCCAATGTAGCACCATGTTTTACTTCACTTTTTTGGAATTTTGCATTTTGGGATATAAATACTAGCTTTGCTGCTCTGTCTGTGCTTAATTGGTTTCTTTTGGCTGTATGGATATTACTGTATGTGCTAAATGATCTCGGAGGTAATGAAAGGGCGAAATAGAGGTGTATGAGTTTGTGTAGGTATATATGTGAGTATGCATGCATATGTATCTGGAATTCTGGATGTATGCATGTGTATGGGGTATACAATAGATATAAATGTGTATATAAGTATTTATGTATATATTGGTATATATGTATATGGGTGTATGTGTATGTATATATGTATATATGGATGGTCTCATGGGGGGGGGGGGGGATATGTCATCGCGGGTCTAAAGGATAGTTAAGTAGGAGATTCAAAATCCGAGGCATGGATGGGAGAGTCCTGGGAAGGTTGGACAATGGGCAGTCAGCTCCCAGCCAGTGTTCTCGCAAGTTTAATGGATCTCAAGATACAAGACTTTCAGTGCAAGAAAGAGGCCAGTTTTTTCTGTAAATAGGCTGAAAAGGACATTCTATACTGGTACCATATGGCCTATTTTATTATTTATTTATTTATTTTTATAATATATATCATTGCAAAAGTATACCTTATAATTAAATTGGCAATATCTATATTAAAAAAAAAAAAAAAAAAAAAAAAACGTTTTTTTTACATCACTAACTATTTCGTTATAAAATTCTAACAAATTAGTTAAACAAGACCTATGGCGTCAAAACCCATGCTGACTCCTATTAATCAAATCTCTACTTTCTAAGTGATCAATGATACGATCCCTAACTACAGATTCCAAAAGTTTACCGACAATTGACGTTAAGCTAATGGGCCTATAATTGCTAGCTACTGCGCAGTCGCCTTTTTTAAAAATAGGCGTGACATTAGCTAATTTGAAGTCTTCAGGAATAATCCCCATTTCGAGTGACTGATTAAAAATCCACCCTTACCTCAGGTTCAAAAAGGTATTGTTTAAATTAAACTTAGGGCTCACAAAACTTGGACCCTGTTAATTGTTTAAGCATATTCACTTAAAGGAAATAATCCTTAAGGAAAGCTTAAACTCTTTACGTGATAGATTTAGTTTAGTTTAAACTGAAGTTGAGTAGATTTAGTTTAGTTTAAACTGAAGTTGAGTAGATTTAGTTCAGTTTAGTTTAAACTGAAGTTGAGTAGATTTAGTTCAGTTTAGTTTAAACTGAAGTTGAGTAGATTTAGTTCAGTTTAGTTTAAACTGAAGTTGAGTAGATTTAGTTCAGTTTAGTTTAGACTGAAGTTGAGTAGATTTAGTTCAGTTTAGTTTAAACTGAAGTTGAGTAGATTTAGTTCAGTTTAGTTTAAACTGAAGTTGAGTAGATTTAGTTCAGTTTAGTTTAGTTTAAACTGAAGTTGAGTAGATTAGTTCAGTTTAGTTTAGTTTAAACTGAAGTTGAGTAGATTTAGTTCAGTTTAGTTTAGTTTAACTGAAGTTGAGTAGATTTAGTTCAGTTTAGTTTAGTTTAAACTGAAGTTGAGTAGATTTAGTTCAGTTTAGTTTAGTTTAAACTGAAGTTGAGTAGATTTAGTTCAGTTTAGTTTAGTTTAAACTGAAGTTGAGTAGATTTAGTTCAGTTTAGTTTAAACTGAAGTTGAGTAGATTTAGTTCAGTTTAGTTTAAACTGAAGTTGAGTAGATTTAGTTCAGTTTAGTTTAGTTTAAACTGAAGTTGAGTAGATTTAGTTCAGTTTAGTTTAGTTTAAACTGAAGTTGAGTAGATTTAGTTCAGTTTAGTTTAGTTTAAACTGAAGTTGAGTAGATTTAGTTCAGTTTAGTTTAGTTTAAACTGAAGTTGAGTAGATTTAGTTCAGTTTAGTTTAGTTTAAACTGAAGTTGAGTAGATTTAGTTCAGTTTAGTTTAGTTTAAACTGAAGTTGAGTAGATTTAGTTCAGTTTAGTTTAGTTTAAACTGAAGTTGAGTAGATTTAGTTCAGTTTAAACTGAAGTTGAGTAGATTTAGTTCAGTTTAGTTTAGTTTAAACTGAAGTTGAGTAGATTTAGTTCAGTTTAGTTTAGTTTAAACTGAAGTTGAGTAGATTTAGTTCAGTTTAGTTTAGTTTAAACTGAAGTTGAGTAGATTTAGTTCAGTTTAGTTTAGTTTAAACTGAAGTTGAGTAGATTTAGTTCAGTTTAGTTTAGTTTAAACTGAAGTTGAGTAGATTTAGTTCAGTTTAGTTTAGTTTAAACTGAAGTTGAGTAGATTTAGTTCAGTTTAGTTTAGTTTAAACTGAAGTTGAGTAGATTTAGTTCAGTTTAGTTTAGTTTAAACTGAAGTTGAGTAGATTTAGTTCAGTTTAGTTTAGTTTAAACTGAAGTTGAGTAGATTTAGTTCAGTTTAGTTTAGTTTAAACTAAAGTTGAGTAGATTTAGTTCAGTTTAGTTTAGTTTAAACTGAAGTTGAGTAGATTTAGTTCAGTTTAGTTTAGTTTAAACTGAAGTTGAGTAGATTTAGTTCAGTTTAGTTTAGTTTAAACTGAAGTTGAGTAGATTTAGTTCAGTTTAGTTTAGTTTAAACTGAAGTTGAGTAGATTTAGTTCAGTTTAGTTTAGACTGAAGTTGAGTAGATTTAGTTCAGTTTAGTTTAGACTGAAGTTGAGTAGATTTAGTTCAGTTTAGTTTAGACTGAAGTTGAGTAGATTTAGTTCAGTTTAGTTTAGACTGAAGTTGAGTAGATTTAGTTCAGTTTAGTTTAGACTGAAGTTGAGTAGATTTAGTTCAGTTTAGTTTAGACTGAAGTTGAGTAGATTTAGTTCAGTTTAGTTTAGACTGAAGTTGAGTAGATTTAGTTCAGTTTAGTTTAGTTTAGACTGAAGTTGAGTAGATTTAGTTCAGTTTAGTTTAGACTGAAGTTGAGTAGATTTAGTTCAGTTTAGTTTAGTTTAGACTGAAGTTGAGTAGATTTAGTTCAGTTTAGTTTAGACTGAAGTTGAGTAGATTTAGTTCAGTTTAGTTTAGTTTAGACTGAAGTTGAGTAGATTTAGTTCAGTTTAGTTTAGTTTAGACTGAAGTTGAGTAGATTTAGTTCAGTTTAGTTTAGTTTAGACTGAAGTTGAGTAGATTTAGTTCAGTTAGTTTAGTTTAGACTGAAGTTGAGTAGATTTAGTTCAGTTTAGTTTAGTTTAGACTGAAGTTGAGTAGATTTAGTTCAGTTTAGTTTAGTTTAGACTGAAGTTGAGTAGATTTAGTTCAGTTTAGTTTAGTTTAGACTGAAGTTGAGTAGATTTAGTTCAGTTTAGTTTAGTTTAGACTGAAGTTGAGTAGATTTAGTTCAGTTTAGTTTAGTTTAGACTGAAGTTGAGTAGATTTAGTTCAGTTTAGTTTAGACTGAAGTTGAGTAGATTTAGTTCAGTTTAGTTTAGACTGAAGTTGAGTAGATTTAGTTCAGTTTAGTTTAGACTGAAGTTGAGTAGATTTAGTTCAGTTTAGTTTAGACTGAAGTTGAGTAGATTTAGTTCAGTTTAGTTTAGACTGAAGTTGAGTAGATTTAGTTCAGTTTAGTTTAGACTGAAGTTGAGTAGATTTAGTTCAGTTTAGTTTAGACTGAAGTTGAGTAGATTTAGTTCAGTTTAGTTTAGACTGAAGTTGAGTAGATTTAGTTCAGTTTAGTTTAGACTGAAGTTGAGTAGATTTAGTTCAGTTTAGTTTAGACTGAAGTTGAGTAGATTTAGTTCAGTTTAGTTTAGACTGAAGTTGAGTAGATTTAGTTCAGTTTAGTTTAGACTGAAGTTGAGTAGATTTAGTTCAGTTTAGTTTAGACTGAAGTTGAGTAGATTTAGTTTAGTTTAGACTGATAAATAAGTTAGTCTTTACAAGCCTAACTATAAAGTATCGATTTAGTTTGCAACATTATGCAATTGGTTGTTCCACAATATATATTGCTAGTCAGATTAAGCTCATGAACCGCAATTACCTTGTTTCAAGCTGATAACCCCAGTCAACCTGTCGGAGGTTTAATTTGACGATCGTTAATGAAATTCCAAACCAATCTAAATAACTAACCCTGGATGGTTCTCCTCGTGTAAGACAATCCACAATGGCGTTCTCAAACACTTGGGTCAACAATTAACACCCGGGTATAAACATATACATGTGTGCTACAACGAGTAGAAATTAGAGTGAGGCGTGAAGCTTAGCCTCCATATACAACTACAAGTGAATCAGCGAAAGATATGATAAAGGGTCCACTGACTGAGAATAAAGAGCTTAACCCTTTCATACCCAAATTAAGTCAAAAAGTAAAAAAAAAAAAAAAAAAAAAATTGGGATATAAAAATCGTTTAATTGGACCCAAAATAACTGAAAAATATATTTTACAAAGTTTTATTATTCATAATTAATAAAATACGAAATGTGTTAAATTTCACACATTGGGAACTAGAAGGTCTAAAATTGCTTCCAAAGTTAACAATGAAAATTTCACACATTGGGCATTAAAGGGTTAAAAGGACTTCTAAATCTTAAAAGAATTTGATTTATTAGAATCATTAGTGAATGATGTTAAATCTTGGCATTTTATTATAAGGCAAAGTTAACTGAAATGATAACCCGTTAAAATTACGGAGTCAAAACCGATACGTATTACTCGTATGAGAGCTTCAAACAAACTAAGATGGCGACTCAAGCTCCTTTCTCCGGCAACAAAGCGCGCCAAAGGAGAAGTATAACATTGTCACCCAGAATTTCCAGATACTGGAAAGAATTGAGTGTCAGTACTCTGGCAGGCGTACGATTTCAGTTCTATTTTTAGCGATTGGTCGATATCTGCAAACGTTTTATATGCAGCCGATCAACACTGTTTTTATGAAATAATACAATATATATTATGGATATATTAATATACTTTTAATAGAATACATAATTACCATGATCGAACATGAATTAATTTTTCGTTCTCGTCGATTTTGGTTGATTTTGTGGTTACGTTCCAATAGTTTATAATTGATTTCTTATATACTTCGATCACTTATGCCGTCAGGAGTATATTTCAAGAATCCCTGAACCCACTGTCTAAATATTTTAGACAGATGTAGCTCGTAGCGTAAACTAACGCACTTTTTGTTTAACTTTACCTACTTTTTTTTTTTTCTTATCCTCTCCTTACTTTGCATGTCTGTAACTCTCTTTTCTTGCATGTTTGTAGTTTGCATGTTTTGTAAGCGTTCTTATTTTACTTCTTTTCATCTTTCACCCCTCTCCTATTTTCTCTGACTATTTTTCTGACTTGTCGGCAGTGGCCGGCGGATGATGATGGCGTCTTTTTTCTCTTTTTCTGAATGAATGTTAACCCACAAGTAATAGGTGTTCCTCCTTACTTAACCCCTTATTCTCTTCTCTTAACCCCCTACTCTTTCCTTTCTCTCGGGCTAACCTTAGAGTGGATCTTAGGGTCTTTGTTAGCCTTAGCTTCTGTAGATCTGTAGAATAATTTTGCAAAGCATGATATGTATCCTTTGGTAACGTTAGTGCTTCTAATGGCCTGTTGGAGTGAGGGAGCCTGAGCCTGTGATGATCTTAATTTCCTAAGTATATATATATATATATATATAATTATGCGGGTTGCTTCTACAGAGCTTCAATTTAATATTTAGGAGAAATCCAATGACAAGGAGAAATGTAAATGCCATGAAAAGTCTTCTTTATTGCGCAACGTTTCGAGCAATACGCTCATCTTCAGGCTGTTTAATAACAATGTGAAATTAAAATCAATATTGAATGAAAAACAAAACAGAAAATTTCTATAACCTATTCGTAAAGACAAATTTTAAAAGACTGAGAAAAGAGGGTTAAATTCTAAGTTATACAGATTTACATATAAAAATTAAGAAGTTATTTTTAAATACATGTAGTAAATGTGAAATTAATACACTGGAAAAATTACCAATAGTACACTGGAACAATGGAGCTATCTACCTTACACTGCAGGATCCGAGGCTGACTAATTTGAGCAGAGGCAAAGAACGGGAAACACAAAGGATGGCGAGGGCGATAGGGGAAGGAGGGATTATAAGGAATTGGGGAAGGAGGAGGGATCATAGCAAATTGAGAGGGACGGCCGATGAGTCAACATTCAGACTAGGGGACAATGCTTTAATGAAAAGGGATTCTAAAATTCTTAGTGAGTTGGGACAAGTATTACAACCAAGAATTTTAAAATTGTCTAAAGTGACATCAATTTTGCATTTAATGCTGTGTTCACGAATACTCGAGGCTTCCTTAGTTTTTAAAATTTTACCTGTTCGGCCACTTATTCCCATATGCGAATAAAATCTAGCCCTGAGAGAGCGAACAGTGCTGCCGATGTAATTCCCAAAGAGACACCTGGGGCAGGTAAATAAATATCATACTGATTTCCGCATCATATTTATTAATAAAACGTCTTTAGGTAGCTTTTTCTCAGCGAAGGATCGAACCCCTGACTCGTTGCGTAGCGGTGTTGTATATTTATTTACCTGCCCCAGGTGTCTCCTTGGGAATTACATCGGCAGCACTGTTCGCTCTCTCAGGGCTAGATTTTATTCGCATATGGGAATAAGTGGCCGAACAGGTAAAATTTTAAAAACTAAGGAAGCCTCGAGTATTCGTGAACACAGCATTAAATGCAAAATTGATGTCACTTTAGACAATTTTAAAATTCTTGGTTGTAATACTTGTCCCAACTCACTAAGAATTTTAGAATCCCTTTTCATTAAAGCATTGTCCCCTAGTCTGAATGTTGACTCATCGGCCGTCCCTCTCAATTTGCTATGATCCCTCCTCCTTCCCCAATTCCTTATAATCCCTCCTTCCCCTATCGCCCTCGCCATCCTTCGTGTTTCCCGTTCTTTGCCTCTGCTCAAATTAGTCAGCCTCGGATCCTGCAGTGTAAGGTAGATAGCTCCATTGTTCCAGTGTACTATTGGTAATTTTTCCAGTGTATTAATTTCACATTTACTACATGTATTTAAAAATAACTTCTTAATTTTTATATGTAAATCTGTATAACTTAGAATTTAACCCTCTTTTCTCAGTCTTTTAAAATTTGTCTTTACGAATAGGTTATAGAAATTTTCTGTTTTGTTTTTCATTCAATATTGATTTTAATTTCACATTGTTATTAAACAGCCTGAAGATGAGCGTATTGCTCGAAACGTTGCGCAATAAAGAAGACTTTTCATGGCATTTACATTTCTCCTTGTCATTGGATTTCTCCTAAATATTATATATATATATATATAGTTAATTACATTAACTATCTAATTTCAAGCAAATCTGTATCAGCCCCTCAAAAAGATTAGGTGCCGTATACCTATGATTGGGCCAATGAGAACCCACTGAATGGAGGAAGGACATGCGCAAGTTGGTCCACGAATTATGGTGCGAGCTGCACTCTGGGGAGATTGCCATCAAAAAAGCACAGACCAATTAACCAATGTAACAGGTGAAACATATCTGCATATGCTGCAAACAAAGCTACCATATTTTTAGGAGCAAAAAACGGGACATTTTTCTATTTTTGTAGAAAAAATGTTTCTTAGGCATTCCTTATATAATTAAGCATAATTTTATAAAAAATAAGCTGGAATATACGTACAAACAACAAAAAGGTACATGTCATTGGAAATATTGCCTCAGTCCCTGTGTCAATTGTAATGATCAATCAGCGATAAGTCACGCTATTCCACGTAGCCAATCAGCATCAAATCAGGTCACTTATGGTAGCCAATCAGCATCAAATCACGCCACTTATGATGAACAATCAGAAAACAGTAATTTGATAGCTGCATTTCATTGTGTTATTGTTAAGTTGCTGTGCGAATAACAAAGTCTCCTTCTCTTTATCCCTTCATATTATTGTCACTGTTGGCCATGTTCCCTCATATTAGGAAAGACTGGACACCATCTAAGCAAAGAAAAGCTGTAACCCTTTGAGAAGAAGGTTACACATTCGAACAAATAGCCAAAAGACTCAGAGATGGGGCAACAAAATCTGGAATAAGAAAGGTTTGCCAATGCTTTCAAGATCTTGGTACAGTCAAAACTGCCAAAAGAACTGGAAGAAGAAGTAAAACAAGTGAACAGGACAACTGGCGTATTGTTAGACAAGTGAACAGGACAACTGGCGTATTGTTAGACAAGTGAACAGGATAACTGGCGTATTGTTGGATTATCCCTAACTGATTGTCGGAGGACATCAAAGAAAATAATGCATACATTAGAAACAAGTGGTGTCAGCAGAAGTGACAGAACTGTAAGGCATAGACTTTTTGACAGTAGACTTAAAACAAGAATACCCAGAAAGAAACCATACCTGAATGCAGTTCAGAGAAGAAAACGCCTTCTGTGGGCAAGAGAACACAAAGGATGGACATTAGAAGACCGGTACAATGTAATATGAAGTGATGAGACAAAGATTTCAATTTTTGGAAGTGATGGATTGAAATATCTGCGACACAGACCAAAAGAAGATATGTTGCCTGAATGCATTACAGCAACTATGAAGCATCCTATCAGCATTATGGTGTGGGGATGCATGTATGGATGGGGTGTTGGACGCATTCAAATTATAAATGGAACTTTGAATGCTAAAAAATACCAAGAAGACATTTTGGAAAAGAAGTTACTCCCCTCAATTCAGGATATGTTCCCACACAATTCAGATGGAGCAATCTTTCAGCAAGACAGTGCTCCTTGTCACATGGCAAAATCAAGTATGAAATGGCTTAAAGACCATAAAATCAAAGCGTTACAATGGCCTGGCAATAGTCCAGACCTTAATCCCATAAAAAATTTGTAGTCAAAATTCAAGAAACTGGTAGCAAAGTCTAAGCCAAGCAACAAAATGGAGTTGATTGAATCTATCATCAAGGCCTGGTTCAGAATCATCAACCTAGATGATTCAATGCCAAGAAAAATTGATGCAGTCATCAAAGCAAAATGTTATCCAACTAAATACTAGCATAAAATATATTTTTATATATCTGTACTTCCTGAATAAAAATATGATTTTAGCTTGTTTTTTATATACCTGTGTTTTAGTTCAACAAAATGTCATAGTAACTGTTTGTTGAAACAAAAAATATTTATCTTAATATAAAATATATTAAAGAACATTGAAATATGCCTAAAAATTCAATACTAAATAGTTTATGCGCAGCAAAGATCAGAAAAGCAAACTGGTCCGTGTGTCTATAAAAGGTGTCCAGAATTTTGGCCACTAGTGTGTGTGTATGTGTGTTGTGTGTGTGTGTGTGGTGTGTGTGTGGTGTGTGTGGTGTGTGTGGTGTGTGTGTGTGTGTGTGTGTGTATACACACACACAGGGTGTCCCCTAAGTCCAGCATCATAGGAGAAATTCATATTTTTCTATTTTTACAACCCATAATTCATATTTTTCTCTTTCTACAGGTCATAATGTCTGTGAGCAAGGAAGAACGAATCCAGATAATTCTACTCATAGGAAATCGGAGTCAAAGAGACTTTGCAACAAGTCTGCTAACACAACTCTGTGTTATTGGCTTGCGGTCTGGATGCAGTCTGTTAAATTCAGCAGCAGCCTCTCTTTGACTCTGATTTCCTGAGTAGAATTATCTGGATTCATTCTTCCTTGATCACAGACATTATGGCCTGTAGAAAGAGAAAAATATGAATTATAGTTTGTAGAAATAGAAAAATATGAATTTCTCCTATGATGCCGGACTTATCGGACACCCTGTATATATATATATATATATATATATATATATATATATATATATATATATATATATATTAGTGGTGGACCAGATATCTGCATCATTTTTAACATTTGCATCCGCACTTCTGACTGCGGATGTTATGCGGATATTACCTCTAATAAATTATGCAATTTACAATTAAATTAGCTTATAAAGTAGCTTATAAGGCCCAGTCATGCACATTTCATGTAAAGTATTAATTATTAATGAACAAACAAATATATAAACCTCAAAATATAAAAATCTGGTAACACAGAAAATTGAATGAAACTCGTTTCATTGAATTTTCTGTGGCTGAAACTCTTGAGAAAGTTATTATTTTTATCATAATGAAAACATTAATATTAATTTTAATTCTTATGCATTGCCTGCCATAATAGTAATATCACAAAATTTGAAAAATTAAGTCATATATTCATAATTCTATATTATATTGATAGATTAACTAAATATCCGCATCCGTGGATATTGAAATTAAAGATCAGCATCTGCAGATGTTGAAAAACTGACATCTGGTCCATCACTAATAATATATATATATTATTACTTCACTGCTTATATTTTTCTCTTGAGTATATAATTATGAAAAAAATTAACAACTGAGAATGGCTTATATCTATGACATACCAATACACAATATTATCATACTTGCTTTTCAATTCCTGTACTTTTCAGATGAAATCTTCTAAAGTAACTCCGGAGTTGATTTCAACATAGTGTTGAACTCCATACAGGTTTGATTGAAGTTTATTTTAGTTAAAAGTAAAGCTTTTAGAGTTGAGACTTTCAGTTGTGCTTTCTCAGATGTCCATGTCTTATTCATTTGAGAGAAAGCACGTTCAGTCGAAGCATTAGTTCCTGGAAGACAGAGTATGAACTGAACTAATGCTGACATTCGTTGATGATTGACATCTCTGGCCTTGAAATGAATGAATACTTCCACCCAGTGCTGGTCTGTTGATAATTTAGATGCATTCCACTCTGCTACTTTCTCATCACTAATGTACTTTGCAAAACACGTGAACTCATCAAATAATTCAGTGTCAAATTTGGGGTCTAATAGTTGTTTTTCAGCAGCAAAATCCATTGTTTTCTCAACAACTGACTACTTTGGAACTTGTTTTAATAAAGCCCACTGCATACACTCAATGTTTGGCAAGTGACCCAACAAAGGTGGCTGCTTGACAGTGCACAAAGTTGAGCCAGATGATTGTGGGTTTTCAAAAACGTTTTTCAGTATCACTGGACACTTGCTTTGGCTCAGAAAGTATAATCTTAGACCAGGAAACAACTTTAGTATTCTTTCAACTGCAGGCATTAATGCCAACCACCTTCTTTTACTATATATCCCAGTAATTGTTTATATTCAATGTCCACAAAATCACACAACTCTTTCAACTCTTCTACTTGAACAGTATAGATGTAGAAATATGAATATATTTTTACAACCACTGTTTCCACATCAATTGGCAGAGAGTCACTGGCAGACTGAACAGCATTATGTACAATATGTGCAAAACAACCAATCCCAATTAGTTCTCTACCAATGTAGTCATTTAGCTTCCTGAAAATGTTATTCACTCCTTTTCTTGCAGCAGCACCACCAAAATTACAGTTAGTGTTATCACCACAGAAAGCAACTAATTTTCTGCCCAGATCATGCTCTTCAATAATATCAGTTAAATATTTCACCACAATATCTGAGGTTTCTCCAGGCTGAGATTTAAAGTCAATAAGCTTCACTTGAGCACCTTCATATGGCTGAAAGAAGCGAATTAAAACAGGAAACAGCTTGATGTTTCCATGGTTGCTTGCATCAGTTAGCAATGTTATGCAATGAGCATCCTTTAATTGTTTTTTTAATTCTGTTTCAGCATATGGTGCAAATACATTTGAAACAATCACTTCGCACTTTGTTCTGGCACATGAAAATTTTGGTTCAAAGCATGTTTTCAAAATTTTTGTTGCACAGTCAGTAGATCTGAAGCTTTGATTTTCCCCGACTGTATGGTAAGCCCACAAACACTCAGCAGCAGCTACTTCTAAATCCTTATTACTAGGCATCACACTTTTAAAATAATCACTCACTATCTTACTGGATGAAGCACTGATATCAACCAATTTCTCTCTTTTTGAGCCAAGATACTTAGTAATATCATTAAATCCCACCATGTCCAATGCTGAAGTCACTTCTACATTTCTCACACCATACATCACTTTCTGTTGTTGTTTTTGTAATAAATAGATATTTAGACTGCAGGTGTGCATTAAATCCCCGCAAGGGGGTTCTAAGCTCGTGCTCTTGAGTGCTCTTTGTGCTCGTTTGTACTTGCTTGTTCCTGGAGGTTTCATGTGCACCCTCCCGGCCCTAGCACCCAAGGGTGATGGGGCTCGACCCTGCAGTCCTTGACCATAATTTTAATAAAGCGGGACATTTATGAAAATTTGCTCCAAATGCAGGACATTTTCAGGACATTTTGAAAAGAGGGACACATGTCATAAATTCGGGACTGTCCCACCCAAAATCAGGACTCTGGTCACCTTATGCAAACATTTCTAATGCCCATACTGGATGACATTCCATTGGCAGAATGGGTGGAGATGTGGTTTCAGCAGGATGGTGTACCACCACATTTCACAAACATTGTCCAGAGTTCTTTAGATGAAACATTCCCAAGCAAGTGAGAATGGATGGCAAAGGCCCATTGAATGGCCACCTAGGTCTCCAGACCTTACACCTCTTGAACTTTTCTTGTGGGGCCATCTCAAGTCAGTAGTCTATGCTGATCAACCCAGAACCATATGTTCTCTAAAGGATAAAATCACATCGGAGTGTGCAAAAATCAGTACCATTGTGTTAAGGAATGTTCAAACATGCATTCAATGCATCAGAAAGAGTGTCTAAGTGGAAGGCCACCAATTCAAACATTTATTATAACTTAATAAAATGTGCATATGATTCCTGACTTTTGTGCCACTGTGTGTGTGTGGTGTGTGTGTGTGTGTGTGTGTGTGTGTGTGTGTGTGTGTGTGTGTAGGGGGGGCTCACATCTAGTATAGCTATATTTCATTATATTTCATCTTGAATATTTTAATATACAGGAATACCTCAAAATTCGTCATTTCGCAGACTCATCATCAATCTTTTACTACCTATAGTGTCACAATCTGTCGTCCATATTCGCAGATTCATCATTTTTTTTTTTAAAATGTAAAACAAAATGATTGAAATTGACAAAATTCAACTGTTTACCAACATTTAATGTATTATATTTTGCCAAAAACCTGTTTAATGTATTATATCTTGCCAAAAAACGAGTAGAATTTGATTAATTAATCTGTTTAATAACATAATACAGTAAAATGTTCTCTCATTGAGGCTCACTGAGAGGCCACAATGCCCAAGTTGTGGAGGACCACATTTGGGTCAAGATTGATGAATGACCAAGGGTTGGTCCCATCACCACAAGAACTAGCACCAGAATTGGGAAACTAGATAGCTCTGTCATGGAAGGCCGCATGCCAGAGCTACCCCAGCATGCTAGCAATGAACAGTCTTTTGGAGGCATCATTGCTTCCCAGGAAGCAACACCATCAGGGCAATATCCATTAGCAAGTCAGATGGCACACAACTACCTTGAGGACCCCAGAGTGAGACTGAAGATGAGACAGCGGAAGATGTTGAACAAGTTGGAACCCTGGAGGGATGAAGAGCAGCCAGTGAACATGAACTGGCTGAAGTTCTGGACCTGAGACAAGAGCAACAACCAAGCAATGCCTTAGTCATCCAGCCAAGAATAAAAAACTCTCCCTACACAGGCCCATTGTCAGCTCTTATGGATACAGGTGCTGCAGTCAGTTTGATGTCCGCATCATGTTACTATCAACTTCCCTCTGATAAATTCCCACTAAAGGAAGTACCTCTCAAGGGGATTAGGGGTATAGGTAAACACATTGTACCAGTTCTGGGTGGTTGTACAGTAGGGTGGCCCACTTTTCAATTTTTTTTGAAAAGTATAGGTGATCGTGGTTTTTCCCATTATTTGGCACTATACTAGCACATTGGTACCATTTTTACAAAAATTTATCAATATTTAGGGGTCTCGCATCAACCTTGAAATTACTAGTTTTTTTTTAAAAATGCGTACTTTTTAACTTTTTACTGAATCAAGATAAATCATTAAGTAGGGATGTTTTCTGAATCCTCTTGATGAGAGAAGTCGTTTGGTGTGCCTTCCAATGTCATACGACTAACGGTCTAAAGGTTGTGCCTGTATACAGGTAATACCAATGTGCTAGTAGTGCCAAATAATGGGAAAAACCACGATCACCTATACTTTTCAAAAAAATTAGTCACCATACCCGGGCAGAATGTATAATGTATATAGGTAATTAGAAAATGCACTATGCCTGTGCCAGGTACCTAACCTTTTTCTTTTTTTGCAGATCATAACATTTGGAAATTCTGTCTGAGTTCCTCATCCTTTGTCATGGACAAATCGATGGCAACCATAACTGGAAGAACTCTTGAAGCTACAAATAGAGTGTCATCAAAAGGAAAGGCGAAAATAACATCGCTACCTTCTCTAAGATCGGCCTCGGAAATTTTTTTAGTTGGCCAACCGTCGTCCTCCATCAGTGGTAGCAAATTGCCAACAACACGGCAGGTTTTGCAATACTTCTTCAGTGTTATCCAGTACACTGCTAACAGGAAAGACGCATTCAAAGAAAGCGTAAACAACGTCTTAAAGTTTTGGAACATGGCCCGCATTAAAACAATCACAAAGCTCAACTGCGAACGGAAGCTAGAGGCATTGTGGAAAGAGTGGCACTTACTCCAAAAGAGCAGAAAACGAGAAACTGACACCGGAGGAAAATGGCAGAAGTTTTCGGACAGTGTGGACAAGCTGTGGGATATCGGAGCATCTGACGCTGTCGAAGATATAAAGAAGAATCGACTGCTGTCCGACAAGGACAAGAAAGAAGACTGACTTCTACCTCGATCAATGTGGTCCTCGGGTGGCAATGATGAGGGGGAACGATAAAGTTTTCGCTGTAAAAAAAAGCTACAGGAAGGAAGAAAACGTCCTCGCCAGGAGCCGCAAACCTCAAAGTGTGCATACGAAACCGGAGATGAGGCCATGGAGAATGATGATACTGGCATGTCAGGAGAGTCGGAGACAGAACTAGCGTTCCCCCTGCCGAAAGAGCCAAGTGTGTCTGTCAATCTTCCTCGCCGCATCCTTAATGCACCTGCTGTCATGGAAGTGGCTGATCGTTTCCGCATGTCCAATAATCAGGTGCGTATTGTGCATAGTATTCATCGACAGCGTCGGTTTTAAAGTGTCCCGTAACCCACATGTATTCTTGAGAGTTTCCTTTCCACTTTCCATTCTCTACATAGGTAGTAAGCATTGTGGCTGCTATCACACGTTCGGCGGATCCACCAGCAGACCTCAATCAGTCCAGCATCTCGAAAGAAACGGCTCGCCGGGGAAGTGTCACATCCCTGTGAAGTGGCGACGGCTGTGAAGGACTCCTTCACGCCACCGAGGCACACTGTTGTCCACTGGGATGGCAAAATGGTCAAGGTCAGTTGATTAAATTTTCATAGCTATCAATTTAGTAATGAGATTCATGAAGCATAATGTCAATTAAAAAGAGAACTGAATGTGAACAAAAATAGGTTACTTTACAACCATGAAATTGAAATATATGGCATGTGTTTCAGAACTTCCTTGGAACGGTATCTGAGGCCTCAGACCATCATCTTCGCTCTATGCAGCAACAAGGTGGATGGCACTGTGAAGCAACAGATGGCAGAGAAGCTGTCCCACCTCCCTGTACCCAAAGACTTCACATACGAGAAAGTCTCAGTCGATGAGATGACGCTACTCCCCGACCTGATCGACGAGTCCTCCTGGTTCTTATTTGCAGGTCTGAAGATGTATGGGTCTTCATGGCTCACCCTGCCAACTGATAAGTGGGACGAGAACGAGGACTTTTGTCGTCTGAAGGATGTGATCTCTAATCTCCAGGTCACCAATGACGTCGCTGAAAGAGGAGTCCAACTGATACAAGACTATGCGAACACGGTCACAAAGGACGAGGCACAGCTGCAGGATCTTCTGCAAGTGGTGGAAAAGAACCGGAAAGAGCTCGGCGACTTCAAGAAGTCATCACTCGCCACGATGACATAGCACAGAGGGACACCATTGCAGCCAGTGACGTGTGATAGTGGTCAATACAGGGTGTCCCGTAAGTCTGGACCCATAGGGAAAAATAATAAAATTACAAAATAGTCCAAAAATTTATTACATAATCTGTTCAAAGTGTCCGCCGTTGTGTCGCACACATAGTTGAAGACGCAATCTCCACTGCGACAGCACTTTCTGAATCACAGTCGCAGAAATTTCTTGACACGCCTCCACAATGCGTGCTTTAAGGTGGAAAATGTTCTGAAGTTTGACCTCGTACACTTTGGCTTTCAAGTGGCCCCACAAATAAAAATCATAATAAAAAATAATAAAAAAATAATAATAATAAAATAATAATAATAACATAATAAAAAAATATATTATAAATCCCTATGGGTCCAGACTTACGGGACACCCTGTACAATGCAAAAGTGATTGTTTAAGTTATTGTTTCTTTCTTCTTTATTTGTCTGCTATTTGCTGATTTTTTGAAAAGTATAGGTGATCGTGGTTTTTCCCATTATTTGGCATTATACTAGCACATTAGTATTACCTGTATACAGGCACAACTTTTAGACCGTTAGTCGTATGACATTGGAAGGCACACCAAACGACTTCTCTCATCAAGAGGATTCAGAAAACATCCCTACTTAATGATTTATCTTGATTCAGTAAAACGTTAAAAAGTACGCATTTAAAAAAAAACTCGTAATTTCAAGGTCGATGCGAGACCCCTAAATATTGATCAATTTTTGTAAAAATGGTACCAATGTGCTAGTATAGTGCCAAATAATGGGAAAAACTACGATAATCTATACTTTTAAAAAAAATTTGAAAAGTGGGCCACCCTATTGTACAGTCATACTCATGTTTCCCAATTTTGAAACACAACCAATTGAGTTTGTGGTAGTGAGAGACCATGTCTCAGACTTTGATCTGATCTGTGGAGTAGACATGTTACAGACTGATAGTTTGCTTCCAGACTTGGCTAAACAAAAAATCCTCACTCAGAAGGGAAGCCAACTTGTCACAGTTGCCCAGGATGCTCAACAGCCACTTCCAACCAGCCTTGAATGTGAAAATGTGGAAGATGTTGAAGTTAGGTGGTAAAGTGGGAGCCCCCATATCTCAAAAACTATGGGTCATAGAACTTTTTTAGGTAATTATATAGAAAATGGCGCAACCCGAAGTATGATGTAAAAAACATTTTATTAGGTCAATTTCGATGTGCTGAAGCCAAATCTGCTAACCATTTGGTGTGCAAATGCTTCAAATTAGAGTAAATGTTATTTATATTTTACTCTTATTTTGAAGCATTTGCCTAAAAAATGGCTAACAAATTAGGCTTAAGCACATGAAAACTAACCTAACCTAAGAGTAAAATAATCAAATCAACTTACTTTAACTTAAACATTGGGAGGATACAACTTTGCCGCAGCTTTGAGGAAAAAATGAAGTCTCTGATCACTAGGGACGTTATGTAAAAATAAATATCTAGCAAAATGATTTGATTATTTTACTCTTAGGTTAGGTTAGGTTAGGTTAGTTTTCATGTGCTTAAGCCTAATTTGTTAGCCATTTTTTAGGCAAATGCTTCAAAATAAGAGTAAAATATAAATAACATTTACTCTAATTTGAAGCATTTGCACACCAAATGGTTAACAGATTTGGCTTCAGCACATCGAAATTGACCTAATAAAATGTTTTTTACATCATACTTCGGGTTGCGCCATTTTCTATATAATTACCCTTTTTTATTTTGACCAGTGAAATCAGCACCCAGAAGAACCTCATATGTCAATTTTCATCAAAATCTGAGTTGGAGTGGTGACATGCATTGGGTGATCTCTCCTGGAATGCCCCATCTTTAAATAACTAAAACAAGTGTCATATGGCAACATCTGTTTCATAATAATTACTATTTAGAATTACCATGTTTTGTAATACAACCTTAAACTACCACACCTGTTTCATCACTTATGATTTCTGCTGCTTGAGCCTTTGACTTATTGATGTATTCTTCAAATGATTTTCCTTGAGTATCATGTGTAATAACTCCAATTGGTCGCCTGCGCAATGTTCGAAATCCATTAACATGAACCTTCTGTCAAAAAATTTTTAAATTTTAGTAAACCAAATGGGATTAGAATAAAAAAGTATAGCCTAAGCCTAGTCTACATATTATATTTACCATATTATATTTACAACATGTCTAAACATACTGTATGTTACAAGAACATAATTTTTGACAGTTAAAGGTGCATGTTAACTCTTTAGAGGCAAATAACAACAGAACCTATTTGATATATTTTAAAAAGTTTTTTCTTCATTTCACTATAATTTTTCCCCCATTTCAAATGGGTGCCCCTGAAGAGTCTATTGAGAATAAAAAACTGTATGCTACTCTAAAAACTTTAATACTGTAGCTACTTAGGGCATGTCCTAAATTCATTACACCTCAAACTTCTTAAAGTAAACTAAACTTAGTTTTTATTTAAAAAAAAAAAAAAAAAAGGCAAGGTAACATTTCTTTGTCTAGTCACCAGTTGTACCAGCTAAAGAGTTCTTTAGTCTTTAAAATATATAGCTGAAGAGTTAGGTCCATATATTTGATACCATTGTTCACTAATTAAGGGCCAAAATGGGGGATCCCATAACATGATTCTTATAAACAGCGCTGACTGTAAAGAAGCAATTCTTTTTATTCCTTTGTACTATCCATTTTACATACTTTTAGCAAACTGATCAAGTAAATAAAAGTGGACATAATTACACTTAATTTTACAAAAAAAAAAAAAAAAAAAAAAAAAAAAAAAAATTATTTGAATGATCAGCTGGAAATGTAATCATAACATTTAAGTTTGGATGGGAACATTTTTACTGGTGTCAATTAGCAAATAAGAAGTACTGTAGAGCTCAGATAGTCTGAATGCTGTTCAACCTCATACAGAAAATAACCTTAATTTTCTTTAGTTTACAAATTAGCCTATATAGCCTACTTTTTTAATTAGTGACCACAAAAGAACTGAATAATAAATAATGAAAATTTAATTAGCTATGTGACTGTGAAAAATCAACAACACAAGTTGTACAGGATTAGAATAGCCTAGTTTTGTGGTTATTTTAGCTTATAAGAGTTAAGTATAGCCTAAATCAAAAGAAAAAACATTGCTTTCCTGAAAAAATTACTGATTTGCCTGATTTCCATCTTTTGGAAATGTAGAATGTCTAAACTAGCAATTATTAATCTTACTCTGGGACATAAAATTTAAACTTACTTGTGAAAAGGTGCCAAATTTGAAGTTGTCTTTTTCATTATAAAGTTTAGTTCTATAGTTAATTTCAAATTTGTTTTTTGAATAACTGCTTAACTCATATTTCTGGTAGCATGTAAAACTAATGAGAGGTTTGGACAACAGTGGAAACAATTTTCTTTCATAAAATAATAGATGAAGGCTAAAATTCATTATACTTATTTCCAAATCTTCAGGTAGACTAGGCTTGCTTGAGCTTCTTACTTTAGGTTACTATAAAATTCAAGATTTTAAATTTAACACAAGTGTTCAAAAAGTTCATACCCTTATAAATAAAAACCATAAATATTAAATTCTGGGGACACCAGTTTTCTGACAAAGTAAAAATTTGTTACAAGAATTTTGATTGGGAAATGTTAGTTGCATGGGAAATAACTACCCAATTTAAAATGACCACCTAATGTATTGTAACCTAACTTAGACACAAGACTCACCCTGATTAATCCAATGGATGAGATGGGTGGATCACTGAAATTGGTGTCCTCAAAACTTAATATTAGCCTGGCCAAGAGATGAACAGGGATTTGCAAGAACCTTACTCTAAGAATTTATCAGCATAAAAGTGTATCCTATGAAACAATGGTACCCACATATAAGTTACAAGGACACCAGCTTTAAACAAAGTCAAAAATTTTTACAAGGATCCTAAATGGCCTGAAAGATGACATCATCACCATCATGACCTTTCAGCCAATCATGGCAAATCTTATGGATGACAACTTTTGGCCAATCTGGATCCATATAACAAATTATTAATATATATATATATATATATATATATATTTTAAGTTCGGGAAGAACTGATTTGCCTCTATTTAAAAGGGCATATCTTGGCAGAAAAACAAAAAAAGTGAGAGGAAAGACAGGAAAAAGAAAGGGTGGAAGGGACAGTCGAAGTGGAAAAAGACCAAGGATGACAAGGACTGCAAGGTCGAGCCCCATCATCCTTGGGTGCTAGGGCCAGGAGGGCACACGTGAAACCTCCAGGAACAAGCACGTACAAACAAGCATAAAGAGCACGAGCTTACAACCCCCTTGCGGGGATATATATATATATATATATTACACATCATATGGCTCTACTAAACTTAGTGTATGTCTGACAAGAGTATAAGATTCACACCACTTTACCACCCTAACCACTTAACCTATCATAGGCCCAACTAGATACAAGTGTGCCTAACCCAGGTAAAATATTTGCTGCCCTTTGTGTACTAATGCAATTTATCTCTGATGGTAAATAGCAATCCTTTCAGCAAAACTTGGGTGACAGAATCTGCCAATTTTCCAGCAGCATCATGCAAGGATTCTTCTATAACATTTTCATACCCAATGCATCTTGAGAGTTTTAACTGAAATAAACATGAGAATTTCCTTTCTAAAGAGTGTGACTTTGAAATATGCATGAAACTTTCACAATTTAGAAAGTAAGAATTTTGCCAAAAATGGGAATGTTGCAAGAATTTGCAGTGAACAACATCCCCTTTAATATTTTCATGTTCCAAATGTTATTTTCTTTGATTTACCAAATTATACAAATCAATAGCTATTTTAACAAGAAATTGAATACAATAGCTATTCATAAATGGGCATATCATGAATGAATGCATAATTAAACACAACCATAAGCCCCTACTATAACTTACAATAGACCTTAATTTTACAAAATTAAGATCTATTTCAACACATATTTATATAGACCTATAAATATAAATTTTTTCTGAAGATATCAAAAGCATAAATTTATGACCCACAAAATACACCATATATTACATTGCGTAAAAATGATAATTTCACCACTCCTTTAAACTGTAAATCAGCTAATACAGTACTTCATTGTCATCTTTTAAAGTAGACAAATGCATCATACACATCTCTCCTCAGTAGCAGAATTAGAGGGAGAGTTACTGGGTTGCAAGGTCCCCCCGACTTAAGCTGACAGTTTATCCTGCTTTCACTGAAATTTTACAGGGATGTTGATAAACACAACACAACACGTAACTACACACAACTTCTGGATAATATTAGAAATTAATTTTACCTTAAGACAAAGATGACCCCCCAAAAATATGATGATGATTATTTACAATTTATTGCATGTTCTATGCAAGAAATAAAACTTTTAACTTAAACATTTCTTTTGCTTTGCTGCGACTGCAATGTAATGGAAGTGGTTTTTATTAATAGCTACTAGCAAAAGTGGGTGTTGAGTTTTCTCAGGCTGTGAACTAAATTGTACCTTTAAGTGCTTTATGAGTAACATATTAATGCAAATACATATCCCAAAATTTTAGAACCTTAATTATAATTGTCAATTTTGCTCCCTTTTCTGGCATCATTGCACTCATGGATTCCTGTGGGTCCACTGATGACAGTGCTGGGGGGCTAATCTCTAAATGTTGTTGGTTTTTTTCTCTTTATCAGGGATTTGTTTTTGGCTGGGACATTTGCTTATTGAAGTGAATTTGGACAAAGCTTTTTCTTCCCCAATGCCTGCACAAATGCTGAAGCCAGTATTCACATATGTTTTTGTTATAAACATTGCTTTTGTTTGTAGTGATTGAGCCAAGAATACCTTTAATGATTGTGAGATGAAGTGGAGTTTAAAATGACACATCTGGGACTTATCAGGTTTATACAATTTGGGTAACACTCATTGACCTTGCCCTAGTGACTAATATTCTTTGTTTTTTGCATTAGTTATGTAAGTTCCTTTTTTTTCTCGAAGTCTTGTCTCCTTTGTGTGGTAATGGGCTGGTGATGGCCAATAATTTAATGGTTTTATTTTATGTTGACATTTTTGTGTGTGGTATGGGACTAATGATGTTTGTTTCTTTTGTTTTGTAGTAATATTTTTTTTGCCCAAGTGCTTAGTTGGTTCTGAATACACATTGGTGTATGATCAATAAAAATTTTTCATATTTTCTTTAGTTAACTGTAAAAACTTGCCTGCTGATGCAGTTAACCTTGTAAGTGTTATTGTTTTCATTGATTAAATTAGGCAAAGGACGTTTTACTTTTCTTAAATCCTCCCACCATAAGCTGAAGAGTAAGTCTTTAAAAGAGGCAGACTGGCTATGCCCCAAAGATCTTAAAGGTGAGAACCCAGTTTCAAATTAGAAGGAGCTGCCTAGATCTGACATAATCTCAACCACACTAAAATTGATAACTGCTAAGTATGAGAGAAATGAGGTGAGCAAGTGTGGGTGGTGCTGGTCAAAGGACTTTTATTCAATTGAAGGCCCTCTGGGTGGTCCTCACTGGCAGCTAAATCTCCCATCTCAGCAACCAGCAGCAGCTGCTGTGACCCTACTAACAGAGTATCCGGTAGGTGAGTAATGCAAACACATCTTTACACAGATACACTTACTGGCATCGCGCCCCCGTTTCAACAAGGAAAAAGAAAAATGATTCCAAGGCCTTTTGTGTATTCAGAAGTACACCTCATCAGGGTGTACTTCTGAATACACGAAAGGCCTTGGAATAATTTTTCTTTTTCCTTGTGGATTTGCATCTTATATGGAGTATATAAAATGAAAAATTTTTGGATGCCATTGATGATATCAGAACCCTAATAAAGTCTGTAAACTCTCCATCCCCTAATATAATACTCTGCGGCAATTTTAATTTCCCATATAAAATACAAAAAGGTGGGTAGAAATATAGGTATTTACCATATTTTTTGGTGTATAAGACGCACCTTTGTAAAAGATGCACCCTTATTTTCAAGGCCTTTTTTCGGGAAAAAAATTATGACCAACTGCCGAGTTGCCAGAAAATGTCTAATTTTCTACCAGCGAGGCTGACTTTTGTTAAAGCCCTCCATCAAAAGTATGGTGATACATTTTCTTTCACCCATACTCATTATAAGAAAATAGTATTAAGTATACAGGAGACTATACTATATGTTATGAAACATAAAAGTAAATCATTATGCAATACATACTGTTTTTCTTGTTATCAGTGGGTTGGGAAGAGTAAAAAATTAGTGTAAAATTGGCCAAACCAATACACAGTCAGGAGGGACTAAGAGATGATGAAGTTTTGTAAAAATCCTTCACTTCTAGCCCATATAAAGGTAATATTATGACCAGTGTATAGAACGCAGGGTGATTTTGAGACCTTTTTTTTTTGGAAAAAAGTGCGTCTTATACACCAAAAAATACAGTATATAGCAAGATAAGGGGGGCGCAAGAGAGGACCAGGATCAAGCAAAATGCTGATGGCTCTCACTAATGAGTTTATGCTGACACAGGAGACAACAGAAAATACTAGGAAAAATAACTGCCTAGATCTAGTATTCACAAACACAAACAAACTTGATTGCCAATATAAAAATAACTCCAACTATTATCTCAGACCACAATATAATCAAGTTATCAACAAATATGGCAACAACATTAAAAGACAATACACATACGGAAGGAAGAAGCAAACTTGGGGCTTTTAACTTTAACTCCAAGACCATAAATTGGGAAGAAATCAGATCACACATGGCCCAAATAGAGTGGAGAACAGTTTTAGAGAATAAAACAACTGAGGAAATGCTAACAACCTTGGAAGAAAAGACTGAGAATTTTGGAAAAATATGCTCTGAAATCACAGCCAAAAGGAGAGAGGAACTGGCTAGAAAGGCAAAAGAGAAGCATATTCCGCAAAAGAAAGAGTAGTGATGAAGTTAGCTAATTGTGGAGACAACATTGCCAGGAAAGTAATACAAGAAAAACTGGAGAATTGATTGGGAAATATAAACTCTGATAAAGGGCCATACAGAGAAGGAAGAAGAAAAGGCAGTAGAAGCAATAAAGGAAAATCCACAATATTTCTACAACTATGCAAGCTACTATCAAGCCTTTAAGGAAAAGAAATAATGAACTAACAGACAATCTAAAAGAAATATCTGAAACACTGAGAGCCTGGTATGAATCAGTCTTCAGTACCCCAAAAAGTGACAAAGCGATACCTGCCATAGATGCATTCTTCAAAGAGAAATTGCAAGGGGAGTGTACAACAGACTTTGATTTTACCCCAGAAAATGTACTGAGAGCTATAGGACAAATGAAATCACATTCAGCTGCAGATCTGGACAAATGGAATGCACTATTAATTAAAAACTGTAATAATTAAATAGCTACACCCTTATACTGGATACAGAGAAGATCCCTAGACACTGGGGAAATACCAAGCATCTTGAAAAGAGCAAACCTTGTCCCTATACATAAAGGCGGGCATAGATCTCAAGCAAAGAACTATAGACCAGTGTCCCTGATGTTCCACCTTATCAAAATATTTAAAAGAATTGTCAGAGAAAATCTACGACTTCTTGGAGACATAGGAAATATTCACTGAAAATCAGCATAGATTCCAATGAGGAAGATCATACCTATCACAACTTATAGAGCATTAGCAATATCCTAGATACACTTGAAAACAATGAAAAATATGTCATATACACAGATTTTGCTAAAGCTTTTGACAAATGCAATCATGGTATAATAGTGTACAAAATGAAACATGGGAATAACAGGGGAAGTGGGAAAATGGCTCTACAAATTCCTCAAAAAAAGACTACTGGTGGTCAAAATTCAAGATATATCATCATCAGAATCAGAAGTACACAGCTCAGTACCACAAGTTACAGTGCTGGCCCCACTCCTGTTCATTATGCTAACAGACAGACTGTGGAGTAAATGGCAACAGTATAGTAACATCATTTGCAGATGATACAAAGATCAGCAGAAAAATCAACGATGCAAATGAAGTGGAGGCCTTGCAGAGGGACATGAACAAAATGTACAAATGGTCAGAAGACAATATGACATTTAACACCAAGAAATTTCAGCTCTTGAGATATGGTAGAAATGAGGAACTTAAACAGACTGCATATTATGCTCCAGATAGACAAGAAATTCAGAGCATGAAAGCAGTCAACTTGGGGGTAATAATGACTGATGATGCCAAATTCGAGACACAAAATCAGATAGCAGGACAAATCATGCAAAAAAAATTTGTAACCACTCCCACTTGGATTTTTCTCAAATTTGGTATACAAGGTTGTTTTTGAGCAAAAACATGAAATCTCAAGTTTTAGCATAATAGTTCAAAAGTTATGGGCCCCCCAATTTTAGGGGTGAGGGCTGGCCCCTTAATGTTTAAAAGTCCATAAATCAGCCCCTAATTGAGCTAGGAAAAAATTTAAAAACCATTTGAAAACTCAAATCCTAAAGAATAATTGACTAAGTAATAAAATGCATTTAATCAAATAGTTAAAAAGTTATATCAGTTTGAATATTGGGGGAGGGGGGGGGGGGGGGGGGCACCCCCTGATACAGATATTCAAGATTTTTTTTCATCATTTTGTACTTCAATTACTCTTCTATATGACTTAGTCAATGATATTGTGTATTTTTGTGCACTTTATTATAAGGTATGGGTCATTCCATGTCAGTTCAAGGGAATTTTAGGTTGAAAAAACATGACCATCACTGATTTTTTTTTTTAAATGGGCACACTTATAGATCTCAGTGAGAAAAACAGAATGGCACTTGTTTCAACACTAGGTTATATGGTTCCAGAGATATGGCCATTCGAAGTTTGTAAAAAAAAGGTCAATTTCCAAGGTCATACCATATTTCAACATGAAATATCTCAGCTCCTATTGCACTTACAGAGACCATTTAAACACTATTTTAAAGCTTTTAAGCAGATCTACAACTTTGTTTCTATTCATATTTTACCTCAGTGGTAAAAAAAAAGTTGATCTTATTTTTGACCTTTGAACTTGTGTAGGTCATTTGATGTCACAACCAATTTTTTTCTCCTTTCACCCAATTTTGGGTACACATGTCTACCTTAACCTAGAAGTTAGAACTGAGATTTTGTGTTGATTAAGTTAGTATAGATGCTACAGCCATTTCAGTGGCCTAGTGCAGTAGCTTAGACCCTGATTTTTGAAGTAAGTGGACATTCTGGACAAAAGCACCAAACTTGGCTCAAATGTTGTTCAGGACCTTAGCTACCAATTTTTCCCCAGAACCAAGACACACAACCCTATCTTGGCTGCCATTTTGGAAACCCAAGATGGCTGCCAGCTAGAAATCAACAAACTATTGTGAGGAGTACAGTAATTGTAAATAAATAGTCCCTAAACCTACATATTTCGATGCCAGGATTGCTATAAAATAATCAGAATTACCCTTAAATGTTTATTTAATGTAAAATATTTAATAATATAACTATATAATATGTGCTTTTCTGTTTTGCAGGTGATTTGTGAACATGGATTGGAGCAAATGCATGGTTTGTCAAGAGAGCAAAGGTGAGACTCTTAAATGTCCACTCAATGCTGTGAGTGGTAAAAAAACTGAAGCATATGCAACATTTATGGAGAATGTCAACGCATTCAAGAATCTTGGAAGACTACCAGTTCCTCTTCTTTTCAATGAAGAGGTGACTGTTGAAGATCTGGTTCAGAATAAAGCTGTGTGGCACAAGTCATGCCATGTTAAATTTAGTAAAGAAAAGCTTGAAAGGGCTACAAAAAAGAGAAAGGGCGGATGAAGGTGAAACCAGTTCATCTACGGGGAAGCAGGTTCAGCAGCATCCTATGGACAAAGCAACTTGTGTGTTTTGTCAACAAACACATGGGCATCTTCACGAATTCAGTACATTTGGCACTGACGTCAATTTACGAATGATGGCTACAGAACTCAGTGACACAGAACTAATGTCTAGAATAGGAGGTGGTGATCTCATGGCCATTGAAGCCAAGTATCATCTGCAATGCTTGACATTTTATCGGAACCATTACCGCTCACTTTTGAGACAAAAACAGAGCAAGGAAGAAGGCTATGAAGAAAACTTGATGAAAGCAAAGGCAATAGTTGAGGTCGTTAATCATGTAGAAAATTGCGTGGAAGAAGGAATCTTTCAAATGAAGTTTTCTGTGCTATTTGATCTGTATCAAAAAAGACTTTGGGACTTAGGTATTAATAAGGAAATGAACAGAGGACGATTCAGAGAGAAGATTCTGGAGTATTACCCATATGCCCAGGAAGTGAGTGATGGCAAGAACAAAATCTTAGTTTTTCAGCAGGGAATTCAGGAAATGCTCAGACACACAAATAGACAGAATTTTGAAGGAGATACTATGATTCTTGCAAAAGCTGCTAGAATCATACGCAAGGAAATCGTCAACTTTACTGGATTCAAGTTTGCAGGTGCCTTTCCATCTGGTTGTCAACAGGAATTGGTACCTACAACCTTGAAAACCCTTATATCTATGATCACAAATGGTGCTGACGTGAAGGACCAAACACCAGAAGACCCCTGCAACTCTCACTGTCTCGCAACTTAGCCTTTTTAATTTTAGGAATAAGCATACATCATCATCTAAGGTTCGCCATTCTTTGGAAAGAGAACCACCATTGCCTCTGTATCTTGGTCTGAAAATTCATACTGAAATTTGGTCAAAATCATTAATTACACAACTATATGAATTGGGTCTCAGTGTGAGTTATGACCAGGGGTGCAGTGCTGCCGGAGCGTGCCGGAGTTCCGCTCCGGCACCTCT
Organism: Bathynomus jamesi; assembly: GCA_023014485.1. NCBI lineage: Eukaryota > Metazoa > Arthropoda > Malacostraca > Isopoda > Cirolanidae > Bathynomus > Bathynomus jamesi. The sequence continues at coordinate 680,771 of JAJOZX010000848.1, read as the reverse complement.
GCAAGAGGAAGTTTGGAGGAATTACCATAACAAGCAACAAAAAAATTGTCTCCATTAATTATCAACAGTTTCTTACTAGTCTTGTGAACAATTTGCAGCACCGTATGTTCACGACAACATCCATGAAAGGTTCTCAAACTTCTGAACCTCAAAGTATGTATAAATCACTGCTAAATGAAATGTATGTCCTTGAAAAAGACTACTGGCCTGATGAAATACCACCTAATTACGGAGAAGCTGAAATCTCATCTCTCTGTAAGAGGTTTAAGCTTTCTTCTTACTCTGTACTAAATGCCTTTAGAGACTATGTGGAAGATCATGGGCGCCGCATCCCCCAAGATTTACACCCATTACTGAGCTGTTCACGAGTTATTCCTATTAGTACTGCTGAGTGTGAGAGGGGATTCAGTCACATGAACTTGATAATAACAACAACACGCTCAAGAATTCTCATAAATCATGTATCAGCGCTTATGTTTGTTAAACTACATGGACCTCCTCTAGTTCAGTGGAATCCTGAGCCATATGCCATATCATGGCTGCGGTACCACAGATCGGCAGATGACACCAGGACAAGAGTTGCTTCAGACCCCCGAAAACATATCACGCCTGACCCTTTGTGGAAATTATTGTGAAACTTCCCACTGGTGGTATTTGGTAAGCACTAAGTAGTTTTACCTTCTTAAATTGATAAAATACATGATTGCTCTTTTTTCTTTATTTGCTTGATAATTATATTTATTTTATGATAATTAGTGAGTGCAAACACGAAATACTTAGTCATCGTGTGGCATATATAGAAACAGGATAGGAAATGGCAGGCTTTTGTCAGGCCCACCAGAGCTCCGGCACCTATAAAATTGGCACTGCACCCCTGGTTATGACCGAATTCTTCAAGTCGAAAACCAACTTGCAACAGCAGTGTGCCAGAACTTCAAGACCAAAGGAGTGGTTGTACCAGCTCAGTTTCATCATGGACCATTTATTGTTGGGGCACTTGACAATCTGGATTACAACCCATCTAGTACAACTGCCGTTGGATCATTTCATGGTACAGGGATTAGTCTGTTTCAGTTCCCAACTGTCTCAAACTGTGGAACCAAACAAGGTGATCTTGTGCTACCTTCTCTAGGTTCAAAGGACTTGGAGTTACTCATGTCCTACTCAATTGTACCAGCTGTTGCAATGGACAAAACCAAGGTAGAAGTCCTGAAGTTGTCTAATGTGTCTGACCCTATTGAGGGACACTACCATGAAGCATGTTTCCAGGAAAAGGAGTGGATGAAAGAAGCGTTCAGGATCTTGGAGAAAGACACGATAGGGAAGGGTGATGTTATATCATGGTCAGCATACCACGCTACAAGGCAAGAACAAGATGAAGATCAAATGAAAACCCTTTCCTACCTCCTTCCCTTATTCCATGAAAAGGCCGCTACTCCAGCGATGATCAAGCATGGAATGAATGTTGTTCGGTCTGCTACTGAATTCCTTAACCCCGGGCAAATACCAGTTGTTGCATTCGATGCACCCCTATATGCCCTTGGTAAATTCACTCAGTGGAAGTGGCCACACACCCACGGAGAAGACAAGGTCATCATCATGTTTGGAGGTCTACATACAGAGATGGCCATGTGGAGAACGTATGGAGATTATCTAGAGGGATCTGGGTGGACAAATGCCTTGACACAAGCAGGCATTACTTCGACAGGAACTGTTGACTCATTTCTTAAAGCCTCTCATCTTACAAGAACCAGACATGCTCACCAGGTAACAGCTTTGACATTGGCAAAGCTGCAGCATGAAGCCTTTATGGAAACTGTTGGTCCCTATGATGACAAGACAAAGGAAGAGTGGAAGAAGAAGATGGTTCAGGTCAGTCCAACATTCCAATACTGGGAGACAATTCTTCAGATGGAGATAGACGGCCTCATATTCATACGATCATATCGTGCAGGAGACTTTCCATTGTATGTAGAAAGCTTGAAGAAAGTAGTTCCCTGGTTCTTTGCTCTTGACCACCAGAATTACGCACGTTGGCTTCCACTCCACATCCGGGACATGAAGAATCTCCCTCAGCCAGTTATGAATGAGTTTTCACGAAATGGACACTGGGTAGTACACAAGACCAAGAAGAGATTCTCAGCCATGCCTTTAGACCAAGCGCATGAACAAAACAATGAGAAAGTCAAAGGTTCAGGAGGCGCGGTGGGTCTGACTGAGAATCCAGTGGCATTCAAGAAGTGGATGGTAGCAGGGCCAGAACAAGCCAGATTGATTACTGAATATGAAGACAAAAACCTTCCAGAAACTGAAGACAACTTCCACCACGAAGAAGGACTATCTACACAGAGAAGATTCAAGGATCATGTTTCTAATCTCATTGAAGTCTTCCGTGATATGGGAAATCCATTTTGTGATAATGGGAATGAGTTACTGGCCTTAGACACAAGGAATGTCATGGATGAATCTGTGGTCCATACAGTGAGAACTATAAAGGATTTGGGTAAGGAGCAATATAGCCGATACTACAAAGAAGTTGTCACAGATTGTACAAGGTCAATTCATACACCGATCAAGAAGAACTCGCTTGCCCTCTTCAGATGTCCTCGGCCGAAATCTCAGGTACGGAATGTTGGGGGAATCCAACTACTGAAGAACGATGTTGCTCTATTCTCTCATCTGTATATTGTTATGCAACATCGGCATAGTGACATGGATGCATTCTTCCAACACGAGAATCACCCCTTTCCTTCTTCCCTATCTGATGGTGGGAAATTGCGGTTTGGGAAAAAGTCTGACCTACTGAAAATCATTACATTTGAAAACAAGGACAACCCTCCAGATCCTTTTGATGTGAAACTTCTTGATGGAGCTGCCATCGTCCATTTGCTGTCTACTGCAGGTGTTACCAACTTTGAAGAGTATGCAGATCGTGTATTCATCCCTTATCTCATCAAACAGTTAGAAACTTGCCAGCGAATTGACATCGTCTGGGATACCTACACTGCAAGCACCTTAAAAGAGACTACCAGAGAAAAATGGGGAAAAGGAATCAGAAGAAAGGTTGAAGGAAAAACCAAATTACCCCTAAATTGGCATGACTTCCTTCGAGACTCTAGAAACAAGCAAGAACTGTTCGCTTTCCTATCAGACAAGGTTGCTGCAATGGAAGTTCCTAACAAAGAAGTTATTACATCAGGACCTGAAGTCATCATCAATGGGGCCGACTGCACAATGCCAAGATGCGACCATGAGGAGGCAGACACTAGACTGTTCATTCATCTTCAAGATGCAATAAAGGAAGGGCACATTAACTGCATGATCAGAACTGTAGACACGGATGTTATTGTCATTCTAATAGGAAAATTCCATCACTTGACGTCCATAAGATCTGAAGTAAATATTTGGGTTGGTTTTGGCACTGGGAAAAACTTCACTTACTATCATATTAACACAATCTGTGCCTCTTTGGGTGAAGAGAGATGCACATCCCTACCACTGTTTCACTGCTTCACGGGATGTGATACATCATCATCCTTTTACGGAAGGGGCAAGAATATGGCATGGGCAGCATGGCACCATTACCCTGAGGTAACACAAGCATTCACATTCATGGCACGAAATCCATTTGCAGATGTTGACGCCAAAACTCCCCACTTCAAGCTTCTTGAACGGTACACAGTTGTCCTCTATAACAACACCAGTGACATTGAATGTGTAGATGAGGCAAGAAAGGTCATGTTCTGTCAGCAGGGAAAAGCTATGGAGACTATCCCACCAACTCAGGATGCTCTTCTCCAACACACCAGGAGGGTCACATACCAGGGAGGAATATGGTCGACCTGTGAGAGAAGTGAACAGAATCTTCCAACTCCTGAAGGATGGGGATGGACCTTTAGCGAAGAGTCCCAGTCATGGACACCAGTTTGGACCACAAGACCAGTAGCATCTAAAGCTTGCAGCAAATTGGTCAAATGCGGCTGCAAGAGCAAGAGTGGATGTGGCACCAGGTGTGCTTGCAAGAAGGCCAGGTGGAAGTGTACAGAACTGTGTAGCTGCAACTGTGCAGTTTAACATATAGCGTCGAGCGGGGTGAGTTGGGACAGTAGGCATTGCAATGCTAAATGCCAAGATATTTCCATTTTATGGTGCCCATTTAATAGCCCTGCCCTTACTCTACAAATGTTGTTAATACAAGTTTTCTATAGAACCACAAATAATGCATGAAAATTGTGCAAATATGAAAGGGTAGCATTTTGACCTTTGTAGAATTTCATTTTTTAAAATGCACATATTTTGCCAATTTTCCTCTCCCACATTCAGTTATAGAGCTAAAGGTCTACTTTTTGGTGGGTGAAATCTTCAATTGTTATAGTTTCATTGATTTTTCTTAAACATGGTTTTTGTGTTAAAATATTCATGATTTTCACTGTATATGTTGTACGAAGTGTGATTTCTGCAGTAAACATACTTCTGATCAGCTTAAAAGTTGTTTTATTGATCTGATCATGCCAAAAAACATATAGTTTGATGCCAAACATGCCAAGGGAATTCTCTATTGAAACTTATATCAGAAATTCCATTTTGTCTATGGCGGCCATCTTGAAATCCAATATGGCGGCCAAGTAATGGTCTCTGAAGGTGGTTCCGGGGATATTTTTAATTGTTGGTCCAAAATATACAAGTAGGGAAAGTTTGGTGCTTTTGTCCGGATTGTCCACTTCAACTTGTTTAGCTGCCCTACTACCCATACCTACCTCCATTTTGACCAAGTACCTTTTTCCACCAAACTTTGGAGTGCCATTTCTTTGGAACTGTTTGAGCTAGAGTGTTGAGAAAAGTACCATTAGATTTGTCTCACTGAGATCTATAATGTCTGCTATTTTTAAGACAATTTGCCTTTTAATATGTACATTAAAATAACCTATTCCTTTATTTTTACCAATTAAGTTATAAGAACCAATTGTCTAGCTGGGTGAAACCATGAAAAAAAGAGGCATCAACATAACTTTATATTTAAAAAAGGCAGTTATTAGGTACAGTGAGGCCTTGCATAACAAACGCGTCAAATAGCGAATTTTTGCTTAATGAATTACCTCCATAAGGCTCCATTGATTTAAATAACAATTTTACCTTGCAAAACAAATTTGGTAACGAAAAACGTAATAACACTTTCTGTTCAGTTGGAATGCATCAGGGGACCTGAAGATTAAGCCTATGCTTGTGTATCATTCCCAAAATCCCAGGATATTCAAGCAGAAGGTGAACCCATCTACTCTTGGGATGTTTTGGCGACACAATAAAAAGGCATGGGTGACAAGAACCCTATTTAATCAGTGGATTGTGGAAGTTTTTGGCCCTACAGTGCAAAAATACCTGGAGACCAATAAACTTCCTTTAAAGGTCTTATTGCTTCTTGACAATGCTAAGGCCCATGACCCAGATCTGGACGAAATTGTCAAGACAAGTTTCAGCTTCATTACTGTGAAATATCTACCTCCAAACACAACATCACTGCTCCAACCTATGGACCAGCAGGTTATTTCAAACTTCAAGAAGCTATACACGAAGTTCATGTTTGCTCAGTGCCATAATGCAACCTCCAGTGAGGATTCTGTAACCTTAACACAGTTCTGGAAGCAGCATTACAACATTTTGGAGGCTGTCAAGAATGTTGTGTGAGCATGGAGAGAAGTCTCAACAATTTGCATGAACTCTGCCTGGAAGAAGTTGTGGCCATCTGCTGTGCGTGATTTTGAAGGTTTTCAAACAGATGAACCAAATGTAGAGGCTGAAATTGTCCAGTTGGGTCAAGACATGGGCCTTGAAGTCAATCAAGAGGACGTTGAAGAACTTCTTGTAAACCATGGAAAGGAGTTGACTGCACAAGATCTGGAGTTGGCCAAGAAATCAGAGTCAGGGTCAGATGCTGGTGAGGAGGAGGATGAAACAAAAGAGAAAATAACTTCTGCTGAAGTCAAAGAATTAATGTTACATTGGGGCAAGGTGAAGGCCATTGCAAGCAAGCACCTTAATGTTGAAGTTACTGAGCTTGCTATCTGTCATTTCAAAGACAAAGTCCTGCCATATTTCAGGGAATTTGCAGAAAGCAAAAAGCAACAGAGAAAAATTGACAGCTACTTCAAGACTGCAACAGCCCCCACTGCTTCAACATCTTCTGTGGATGTGGTTGATCCTGATGACCCTCAACCAGGTCCAACTGGCAATAGGACACCCAGGAGAGAATCATTTGACCTCCCAGATGTCCTAATGGAAGGAGATTCTCCTTCCAGAAACCATTAATTCCCATCCTCCTCCAAGCCTCATCTCCAGCCCACTCAAGCTCATCACCTCCAAGACCAAGGTAAATAAAAATATTTGTATTTTTAACTGTGTTTAATTTATTTATTTAGGATGTTTATTTAAAATATATACATAGAATAACATTAATATAACAATAAGAACACATTACACTAAAAAACCTTTAAAAAATGGGTAAACAAGCACAAAAAGGGTCAAAATTTGGGCTCTGGAACGAATTACTGAAAATCCCATTGAACTAATGCATTGCATAACGAATTTTTCAGTTAACGAATGACCTTCTGGAATGAATTAAATTCGTTATGCAAGGCCTCACTGTATTTACAATATATTTTATGGAAGCCATTATTGTTACATTTATAATAATAATAAAGTATTTGTATACGCCTTTCAAGGTAATTATTTATCCTACCAAAGATTTGACCTTAGACAAAAACTGAGATCATTATTCAACAGCAAACAGTAAGAAAGAAAAACCTATAATAAGAGACTTTAGTCCTGCCTAATAAGACTCAATTTTAAATAGGAATGCTAAGATACTAACCTAAATACAAAATATAATTAATAGATAATAAATGGTACAATAAACAATGGTTTTAATAAACAATGATGATGAAAGATTTAAGTACCACTGAACTAACTTACAAGCATTTCATATGAAATATGTGTACCTAATATCAATAAAAAAAAAAAAAAAAGCTGGTAAAAAAAAATCACATCAATGAGGCAAAAAAGATTACCCATTGGCTGTTACACTACTAAATGCTCAAGCATAGATGTAGCCTTCATTTCTGACTGGGTCAGAGTGTATGTCCTGCCATTTGTGGTAACTGCACTCACAATCATCAGCACATCACTGGCATCAACTAGAAGTTCATCAGGTGGGGAAGGATATACAAATGAGCGTGTAGATCCATGGGGGTGAAGGAAGGTCAAGTTGACCTCATTGCAAATATAACAAATATAACTATCTATTCTATATATCTAAATATATATCTAAAATAAATATATATCTATAAAAATATATATCTATATCTAAGTATAACTAAATAAACTATCAAAGGTTTATTTTCATTGGATGATGTATGACTGCCAGATCTAGGGGTATAATTTTTAACAACTGACACTAATTGATCAATTACATCAGTTATAGCTCAAAAATCAATTACAATTACCTAAGGTAGACATGTGTACCCAAAATTGGGTGAAAGGAGAAAAAATCGGTTGTGACATCAAATGATGTCAAAAATAAGAAACTTTTTTTTTTACTACTGAGGTAAAATAGGAATAGAAACAAAGTTGTAGATCTGCTTCAAAGCTTTAAAATAGTTTAAATGGTCTCTGTAATTGCAATAGGAGCCAAGATATTTCATGTTGAAATATGGTATGACCTTGGAAATTGACCTTTTTTTGCAAAATTCGAAGGGCCATATCTCTGAAACCATATGACCTAGAGTGTTGAAACAAGGGTCATTCTGTTTTTCTCACAGAGATCCATAAGTGTGCCAATTTTTAAAAAAATCGGTGATGGTCACATTTTTTTACCATTGAACCAACATGGAATGACCCGTATTTGCTAGCGAAAAGATGACATTAGCCCAAGTTCAGGAATTGGGCTATACTGACTATATAATAGTTTTATCCTAACTATATATATTACACACACACACACACACACACACACACACACACACACCATTAAAATAGAAGAGAATTTGTACTGCCTGTTTGTAAGGTTGAGTGGTATCATGCTTGTGTAGTCATGCTACAACTTGTCACAGCAAAATGAGTGTCTGAGGGCCCCTTCCATTAGCATGAGCCTTGGTTATTAAGGGTTCAGTTTGTCTTTTGTAACCACATGATAAACACTGCTCATATATGGTATCTGCTACCATATTATTTAAGTGCCTTGCCTATATTGGCTGTGCTTGTGTTTGCCTGTTATCATTAAAAATCATTAACATTTAATATTCTTTCTACTTATTACAGGAACTGAAGCTAATATATAAATTTTAAACATGTCTTACCATTTAAATTATCATAAACAGTGTTGTGACCCCTTTAAGAGACACAAGAAAAGAATCTTAAAGGGTTTAAGAAATTTACCATTAAAAGTAACAGAAAAAAAATCCAGCACTCCTTAATTGGAAAGTTTGTACAAACTGTTCTGCAAGATTACATGAACTTGAAGAACCTGATAAATTATTTAATGATGTTTTTGAAACTGAGTCATCTACAAGTACCTCTTCATTTCAAAGCAGTCCAGGAAGTACACATTTGCAAACTGACAATCCTGGTAAGATCAGATATTGAAATCTGTAGAGAACAAACCAAGAACATTCTTGAAGAAATGGAGATTTTGCCAATAAAATCCCGTAAGTAGTGTATGAATTATAATTTGGGGACTTATTTTTGAAAAGTATACATAGTTATCAGAAAATGCATTATATTAGGTCATCCCATAAGTAATGCAGCATTTTTAATTTTTTTTTTTTTTAATTTTTATCATTATTTTATGGATATAAATCAAACAACTCTTTGAAGTTATTTATATTTAAATATAAATAACTTCAAAGAGTTGTTTGATTTATATCCGTAAAATAATGATAAAAATAAAAAAAAATAAAAATAATTAGAAAATGCCGCATTACTTATGGGATGACCATACAGGGTGTCCCAGAATTAACTATCTATTTCAATGAAATCGGACAAATTTAATAAAAACTGACATAATTTTGTGTTTATTACTAAATTATGATACAAAAACAAATAGATTTATAAATCATAAGTCAAAACTTTATTGAGAAGTTTCAACATGTGCACCATCTGTATCTCTGCAAATTTCAAATCTATCATCAGCGCTGCAAAACACATTTTGAAGCATTTCAGGTGTTATCTCCCGCACTGCCAACTGGATGCGTTCTTTAAGTTCAGCTAAACTATTGATCTTTTGGCGATAAACCTTTGTTTGTTTTTATGAAACCCCATGCAAAGAAATCCAGGGGTGTCAAATCCGGAGAACGCGGAGGCCAAGGTCGAGGTCCTCCACGTCCAATCCACCGATTCGGAAGGCGTCTGTTGAGGTGTTCTCAAACAATTAGAGCATAATGACATGGTGCTCCATCTTGTTGAAACACAACATTATCAAGAATGCCATCATCAAGAAGCTGTGGTTCGAGAAACTGCTGAAGCATATCAAGGTAGACGGTACCTGTTACAGTTGCTTCCGCAAAGAAGAATGGGCCATAAATTTTGGATTTGGTCATTCCAAGCCACACGTTAACTTTTGGAGAGTCTCTCTGCCATTCTATGACTTCAGACGGTCTTTCATTAGACCAGATAATGAAAAAATTATGAAAATAAAATTATGAAGAAAATTTAGAAATTTATATATTTTTAACACATATTAAACATGATAAACATAAATAAAAGTGTTTTTAAAAAATGTCCAATTTCATTGAAATATAGTTAATTCTGGGACACCCTGTATATGATTTTTAAAAATCATCTAAACGCTTTATCTTTGTGTATACATTGTTTCATAGGTTATCAAAATAATGCAGTTTTATCAAACTTGTAAACATAACATTCTTTAACAATTTAAGGAATTGCCAAAAAATAGTTATGTACAATAAATGAATTCTGATTACTTATTAAATTATGAAAATTTGTTGCTGTAACTTACAGTAATTCTACATTTTGGATGATGCCTAATTTCAGATAGTATGAACACTGACAGGATATCTAAAAAAGCATCAGACAAATACAAGTGTGTATCTACTTTGAAAAAGAAACAGTCTTTCTCAGCATCTGTGGAAGAGGGAGCATCTACATTCAAGAGATTATGCATGGAAAAAGAATTGGAAAGGTAAGAATTGCTCAAATTCAACTAAATTAGCAACTCATGGTCACAATTAAAGACTCTTGACGTATATAATTTTAGATGTTCTAAATTTTAATAGCCAAACTTTTCTTCAATATCATTCTTACGTACAGAACACAATCACACCATTTTAACAATGTCTAAAAAATATCCATGGAAGGTAGATATTCTTATTTTTTCTATTTAGGTCCTGGTCTTAGAGTACATTAAATTAATAATTTCAATTTAAGAAAATTCTGATATCCCCTACCTTTCATTTATCTAATATGTACAAGACTATGATGAGGAAGCTTGCTGAAGCATTCAACTCTACAACTTTCTACCAAAGGAGGTTGCAGATTCTTAATCTATCCCCATACACAATCTCAAAAACTCAGGAGTTCTTTGGGGCTAGTAGATATCTTGTTGATAAAGCCAGGAGCATGAAGCAATAGTATGGAATATTGTCAAATGTTGCTAAATATAGTAAAGGAAAAAAGATAAGTGATGAAACTATTTCTAATGTGACAGCTTTTTATGAGGACCCAGAATTTAGTCGGGTGTATCCAGGAAAAAAGGACTGTTAGTGTCAGAGACAAAGATGGAAACAAAATTTACAAACAAAAGCATCTCTTACTCAGCAATTTGAAAGAACTGTATCTTAGGTATAAAGAAACTGACTTGAGTATAAGTTTTTCAACATTTGCAGCTCTTAGACCCAAATGATGTGTTATTGCTGGAGGTACAGGTACACACTCAGTTTGTATTTGTACCTATCACCAGAACCCCAAATTAATGGATTCAGCAATTGGTGACAAGGACTTCACTTATCATCCATTGATTCAAAAAAGTGTCAATGATGTGGACAACATTAAATGTATGTTACACCAGTGTAAAGAATGTCTTGGTGTTGCTGGTGTAGGTAACTATTTGAACACATTAAATGTACTGATTTCCAGAGATTCAATTGAATATGACCAGTGGACCAGCACTGACAAGGCAACTTTGTCAAATGTAACTGTTATAGTGGAGGAATTCAATGAAAAACTTTCAGAATCAACTTATTTTCTTACTCATCATCATTATATAGCCAAGAGTCAAAGCCTCTACATGAAGACCCTTAAGCAAAATATCAGTGAAGATGAAGTTTTAGTACTGGGAGACTTTTCTGAGAACTCTTCTTTCATCACTCAAGATGTACCACAGAGCTTCTAATGGACAAATGAACAAGTTACATTACACCCAATGGTTGTATATAAAATGGAAGATGGTAAATTGAGCCACACTAGCTAGCTATTGTATCATTAGTGATAGTTTAGATCATAACATCACAGCAGTGTATACATTTCAACAATTTTTAGTTCAAGACATTAAAGTGAGATTCCCTAATGTGAAAACAATGAAATATTTTTCTGATGATTGTGCTGGACAATACGAAAACTGTTTTAATTTTAGCAATTTATGCCATCATGAAACAGATTTTGGTATAAAGACAGAGTGGAACTTTTTTGCACTAGTCATGGCAAAAATGCCTATGATGGCATTGGAGGAAGTGTGAAGAGAGCAGCAGCTAAAGCTAGTTTGCATGAATGGTACTAGTTTATTTCATATATATTATGTACATTTAGGTGATAGATCCCACAGCTCAACACAAGTGTTGTGGGATATAGGGAGGCAGCATCTTGGGTTAGGGGATACTCTGTCCTTACACACCCGATTTAAAGAGATTCCTCTGCCGAGCAGTGCCCTCCATAGTACTGTGAGGTATTGAAAAACTCATGATCTTCACTTGCCCCACAAACACCTTTAAATGGGAGACCCAAAATGGGTGCACACACATTTCTACATTACTGTAGTCTTCACAGCCACACCTACACTTTTCCTCCTAAGTACCGTATATATATTGTAATGTATATGGTTGTAAATTGTGACTTGGTCTGCAATTGATATGGACCGTGACTTATTTTTGGTTGGCAAGGTAGCTACTGGTAATGATGGATACCATAATGAAATTGACTTGATTCTTTGGATCTGATATATTTGCATGTCAGTTATAAATAGATATAGACTCAGTGTAACATATTTGTTGATAGTAGTCTATTATGACTTGATCCTCTGGATCCAGAGATTCTATCTTTAGTTTTAAATTGATAATTATTTAGTTTTGTAAAAATTGGTCATTGCCAATATACAGGCAGTTTTTACATAATGGAGCCACCTCGATGAGCCAAAGTGGCCCTTAGTGTGCTCACTATAAGAATTTCTTATGTTCTTGTGGTTCAGAACCCACGTAAAATTGTAGGTCCCCTCCACCACCACGGAGGACATGCACAAATAATACACAATTACGAACACAGTTAGGCAGACCAGCCATGAGTGGATCCTAGAGTCTTTGTTGGTCTGAAACATTATAACAACAGGACTTTTCAGGACACATCTTGTCAACAGAGTTTCTATGACTTTTGTACACAAAATTTTGAGTCCAAGTTTAAATCCATTACAAAAGAACAAATAAATCATAGTAAAACAGAACTCAATACAGTAGACTTGCAACTTACGCGGATTTTTCTTACTCAGTTTCAACTATACACAGGTTATAAATTTACAATTTCAGTGCTTTAAGGCAGCATACACACAAGTGTGTTATGGCATGCTGGAAGAAATTAAACCAGAGGTGGGGAGTCGGGAGTCGGGGCTTTTTTGAAGAGTTGGGAGTCAGAGTCGGTAAAAACGACTGACTCCCGACTCTTTGATTCAATTTCTATATGCCAACAATTTACCAGAATACTACTCTGCCCTAAATAAATATCTTCCTGAACTAATTCTAGATTCACATTTCCACATTTGATTTATTGTTCTGGTAAATCTTAGCAAATGAATTTCATATTTCTATTTTAGGATACTAGGTACCATATAAAAATTAGCAATATATTAATTATTAATTTAATTAGCCCCTATTAGTAATGAATCATGGACCTAGTAGAAAATCAGCAGTCTTTCAATATTTTAAGCTAAATGAGGATGAAAGTATTTTTATTTGTCAAGTAGAAAAGGATGGTAAATAGTGTAATGCAAAAATTAGTGCTTACACTGGGAAACATGCTAATGCTCCAACTAGAGCCTCAAACTTGAAACGCCATCTACGAAACAAACATCCCAATATTTATAAGGTTGTAGATCAGCATGATAAGGAAAGAGTCAGGAGTCAGAGTCAGTTTTTAAAAATACCGACTCAGGAGTCGGGAGTCAGTTGTTTTTGGCCGACTCCCCATCCCCGAATTCAACATTGCCAATTGCATCACTTTTGTGTTATAGGTATGTTATACGTATAACAGAGTTACAATATATAGTGATTTACGGGCATTTTAGGGGATTTTTTTTGGTTTCTGACTTTACGCAGTTTTTGGCCTTACACTGGGTCCCAGGAATGTAACCCCTGTGTAAGTTGCGAGTCTATTGTAATAGGTTTGAAAAAGCAGTGACAGTGAAGGGCACATGAGGTTTTCACAGAATTGTGCCAATGTCTCAGTCACATTAAAGCTTATTTAGTTTCAGACTCCAATGACTACAATGTTGTTAGGGTTATGACCTCTGAACAAGGTGACTCAGACATGAGTCCAGATTTATCAAATAAGCAAAAATTTCCTGTGGAAAGTATGTTGCATGTATTTATGATAGTAGAAAATATCTAGGAATCATTTTAGATTATTCAGAAGAATTCCAAGATTATAAAATAAAGTTTCTAACTACTATTTCCAACAAAAATAATAGATACTATTTCCCAACTAATAATGATGATATGATGTTTGTTGGGTAGAAGCCAAAAATGTCCTTCATGAAATGTCAACTCCTAATATTCAATCTAGCACCAGAGTTGTGTATATCTTTGAAATACATGATACTGAGAATTAGGCTAGGTACCAAAAATGTTTCAGATTTAATGTATTGTAATAGCAATTATTTTTATTCAAGTAATGTCTTAATTTGTTCAATAAAACATAGCTACACTAGCAGTATTTTTTTTGCCTTTGAAGATCAACAAAGTTGAGAGACAGTTATTATTATTATTGAGTTTTAGGAAAATACTAATAAGTTTATCTTATAGCTATACTTAATCCACTTGTAAGTCAAGGAAAACATCTTATAAGAGAGCTTGATAAGTAAAATAGGCATAATGGTGTAAGTTCAAAGTCCAGCAAATAGAATGTGTTTTTAACCTCCACCACCATCTAATGAAGGGGAAAGATACATGATGCCATTGACTAAGTCATATAGAAAAGTAATTGAGGTACAAAATGACGAAAAAAAAATCTTGAATATCTGTATCATATGGGGTGGGGCCTCCCAGAAAATATTCAAACTTATATAACTTTTTAACCATTTGATTAAATGCATTTTATTACTTAGTTAATTATTCTTTGTATTTAAGCTTTCAAATGGTTTTTAAATTTTTTTCCTAGCTCAATTAGGGACCGAGTTATAGACTTAAAAATTAAGGGGCCAGCCCCCACCACCAAAATTGAGGGACATCTATAACTTTTGAACCGTTACTGTGATTGCTCTGAAACTCAAAATTTCATGTTTTTCAGTATAAACAACCCTGTATAGCAATTTTAAGCAAGATCTAAGTGGGTGTAGTTTCAGGCAATGATGTGCCTGATTTATCCTGGAATGGCCCAATGAACAAAACAAAGAGTCATGGGACAGGTACTAAGAACGTTGAAAAGGAGGAACAAGACAGTAATGATCCCCCTTCTGAGAACATTGATCATATTGAAATGGGGGGGGGATGCCAGTAAGCGTGTCTTGTAAAAATGCGTTTGCGTTACTCACCTATAAGGTACTCTGTTAGTGGGGTCACAGCAGCTGCTGCTGGTTGCTGAGATGGGAGATTGAGCTTCCAGTGAGGACCACCCAGAGGGCCTTCAATTGAGTAAAAATAAATCCTTTGACTTCAGCACCACCCACACTACTAAGAATGAGAGAAATGAGGTGAGCAAGTTCCCAATTTTAGTATGGCTGAGATTATGTCAGATAGGCAGCTCCTACCAATTTGAAACTGGGTTCTCACCTTTAAGATCTCTGGGGCATAGCCAGTCTGCCTCTTTTAAAGACTTACTCCTTGGCTTATGGTGGGAGGATTTAAGAAAAGTAAAGCGTCCTTTGCCTAATTTAATCAATGAAACAAAAAACAACACTTACAAGGTTAACTGCATAAGCAGGCAAGTTTTTACAGGTAACTAAAGAAAATATGAACAATTTTATTGATCATACACCAATGTGTATTCAGAACCAACTAAGCACTTGGGCAAAAAAAATATTATGACACAAAAGAAAAACATCATTAGTCCCATACCATACACAAAAATGTCAACATAAAATAAAACCATTAAATTATTGGCCATCACCAGCCCATTACCACGCAAAAAAAAAAAGGAACTTACATAACTAATACAAAAAACAAAGAATATTAGTCACTAGGGCAAGGTCAATGAGTGCTTACCCAAATTGTATAAACCTGATAAGTCCCAGATGTGTCATTTTAAACTCCACTTCATATCACAATCATTAAAAGTATTCTTGGCTCAATCAGTGCAAACAAAAGCAATGTTTATAACAAAAAAATATGAATACTGGTTTCAGCATTTGTGCAGGTATTGGGGAAGGAAAAGCTTTGTCCAAATTCACTTCAATAAGCAAATGTCCCAACCAAAAACAAATCCCTGATAAAGAAAAAATACAATAAATATTTAGAGATTAGCCCCCCAGCACTATCAGTGGACCCACAGGAATCCATGAGTGCAATGATGCCAGAAAAGGGAGCAAAATTAACAATGATGATAATTAAGGTTCTAAAATTTTGGGATATGTATTTGCATTAATATGTTACTCATAAAGCAGTTAAAAGGTACAATTTAGTTCACAGCCTGAGAAAGCTCAAAATCCATTGTGATACATATTAATAACTAAAGTTAGGTTCTTCAACAAGGTCTTTATAAAGGAAATCAGGCATTCAAAAATGATTATGATATTTACATGATAATTTTAAGTGATCCAAATATGAGACATGGTTCTTATAGCTAATGGTTAAGCAATACAAAACACCAATGGTAAAAACAAGACTATAGGATCACCTACCACACCATCAAGGAGAAGTGAGATGCTTTCCCCGTCACTTGAAATGGGCATATGATTGCCTCAAAGTTCTGATTATTCTCTATACTGAGAGAATTTAAAATCTGTTATAATCAATTGAAAAGAGAAGAAAAACATTTTTAATAACTCTGAAGGCCTGGCTTTCTAAGAAAGCTCTGGCCCAATGGGGATTAATTACAGAAACCTCCCAGGCCCAACTGTCACTAAGGCCCAATTCACTTGTCATTTCTGAAGATTCTGGAGTATGTGTCACTGCAAGGTCTGTTTCAGGTTCCATAGCAGCTAAATATGATAGATTACTGGTGGCAATAAATCGAAAAGACATTAGGGGATTTTGTTTCACTGGCTCCAATTCAGAGGAAGGGAGTTCTGCCCTGAATCAAAGGATGAGATTGCTACTGAGCATCCATTCTCTGTGTCCCCATTAACTTTATCCTCCCCACTTTTCTTATCTAGTCTTGAAGAATTTCTCTTCCAACTGATACAGGTTGTGGAGTCTGATCTAGGGTCTGCCGAATTTTTCTCAAATGCTCCACAGGTAATGGGTTGAATCAAAAACCCTTAAAGAATGGCTCATCATGGCTTGGTTCTTCAATTAGAGATGGACCCTTACTCATCTCTACAAGTGTAGGTTGCAGTAGGAACTCAATCTCATAATGGGCATCTCCCAAAAGCCTCTGGTAGTAGCAGTTCTGTTGAAGATATGGTGGAGCCACATTCCAATTTTTCAGATGTTTGCGGTGAACATTATAAATAGTGGGTTCCTGAGGGTTCATTGACTGAACTTGATAAGTAATTTCATTTGGGTTCACTTTAATTATACAATATGGTCCAGCATACCGAGGTTTGAATTTATTGATGCTCAGGTTGCCAGGATAGTGTATTTTCAGCCCCACCAGCTGGTTTAAGTGATAGGGTTCGAACCGTGGGTGGCCTTCATCCCAATATTGAAGCTGATGGTGGTCTATCCTAGGGCCCTGAGGGAAGATGAGTCTGGGATAAGAGACAGGCTGCTGGGAAAATACCAGTCTCCTGATGCTTGGTATTGTTGTAAATGGATACCACCCTGGGCAGATGGTCATCCCAGGTCTCAACCTGGTTCAAACTCATCCGCAAATATTGGGTTAGTGTCCTGTTTACTCGCTCAACAGCCCCATTGGATGTGGGGCAATAGGGAGAAGTCCTTACATGGAGTATATCCAGTTCAAGCAAGGTATCTTCAAATTCCTGGGCTGTGAACTCAGGCCCATTATCACTGAGTAGCTTTTCAGGCAGCCTGGGCAGAAATGGATATACTCGAGTTTTGAATGCTTGTGCTACAGTAGAGGCCCGTTTATTGGGCAGTGGGACCACGGACAACCACTTAGAGAAATGGTCAACCACCACCAATGCACAAACATTCCCCTTTTGAGAGATAGGGTAGGAGATAAGATCTGCTGCAATCAACTCAAAAGGATGTTGGGTTACAATCTTAAACACAGGTGGTGTGTGGAGAATATTGGTAATCTTTGCTCTCTGACACTCCACACAAGAGTGACTATCTCAGTCACTATGCGATGCAGCTGCGGGTACCAAAAATGTTCCAATAATAGGGCAAGCAATTTATTTCGCCCTAAGTGAGCAAACTCCTTGTGAAAAATGACAGCCCAATCTATAGCAACACCTTTGGCAACAACACAACGCAAGTGGTGGTCTCTTCCCCTATGGTAAATGATGTCATCAATAACTACCAATTGCTGATGATCTCGTTTATATGGTTGTAGGTTTCCAGTATATCTTTGCTGTCCATTGTTGCTTAATCCCCTTTTTAAGGCGATAGGTGAGGGTCAAGTTTTTGTAAGGTTATGACATCTTCCAGGACAATGCCCCTCCTTCTTTTGGGAGTTGTTCTCCTTCTCTCAAAGGAATCACTGGACAGATGTCCACCACAACTGATGTCAGTTCCAATTGTGGTGTAAGGTTATCAGATGTAGATTCCCCTCCCCACTAGCCTCTGTGTCAGGTGCAAGGTCCTCCTCCATGCTATCATCAAGCAGTGTAAATTCTTCAAAGGGGCTATCAGTTTCCCTATTCACATTTAGAATTTCAGGGGAAGGCTTATCATTTGATTGACCAGGTAGGTGTATAGGGTTTAACCAATTGTAATGGATCCCAGCGAGGCACTGCAGATAACACCGATCATGGTAGTTGTCAGAACCATACTTTAAGGGAGCTCGATCTCCATGATATACCCAAATTTCTACCTTATTCATATCACTATAAACTTGGATCACACTTGGGGTTAGGATCTGACCAACATGTTTCATCAGATTCAGCTGAAGGGTGATAGCTTTATCAGAAGAGATCCCATACTTATTTCACCTGTTAATTCTACTACTGTTGCTTCTCTGATTTCCTTATGATGATCCATTGTGCCACTTCTCCACAAGGATAGACAATAAAAGAGAGAATGTCCTCCCCCTGGGACCTTAGTCTTTATGAATCCCTTTGGAATGGCATTTGATTGGTTGTCATATTGATCCAATGATTTTGGCAATAAGTGTCAATTGGAGACCTGGAGAGTGCATCTGTGATACAATTCTGTTTCCTAGGTATGTACACTAGCTCATATTCAATGCTACTCAGCTCTTCCAGTGTGCGAGCAACTCTGTTATTTATTAATGGCATATTGTAAAGGAATATTAAAGGTTGATGATCAGTAAAAATCTTAACTTTGATTCTATAAAGGAAGGGTTTTAGGGTCCTCACAGCCCATCGAATAGCAGCTAATTCTCGTTCAGTGGTTGAGTACTTTTGTTCAGCCCTATTGAATGTGGTTGAAACAAAGGCTATGGGCCTATTCTTTCCTTCCTGCTCTTGGGACAAGCAAGCCCCAGCTCCAATGTTAGAAGCATCTACATGGAGCTGTAGGGGTTTAGCTTCCTTTGACCTATCAGGGTATGTCAACAAGATCGGACTAACTAAGGCCTCCTTTAGTTTATCAAACGCAGTCTGGCAACTCGCTGTCCAAGTCAGCGTCTTGCGGCCTGTAAGTTCACTAAGAGGCTTTGCTATCTCTGAGCAATTTTGGATGTGTCGGCGATAGAAATTAACCATCCCTAAGAATTGGCGGAGTCTTCTGATGGTGTTTGGGATTGGAAACTTGGCAATACCTTCTAGGTTCTTTACCAGTGGGACCATCCCCTTGGATGACACCTGATGTCCCAGGAATGTCACTTCCTCTCGGCAAAGCTCAGTCTTTGAGGGTTTGATTTAAAACCATTAGATTCCAAGGCATGTAAGACCTTTCCCAGAATTTCAAGATGTTCAGGGAAGGTGCGGCTTACTACCATTATATCATCAAGGTAGACCATGCATTGAGTCCATGGGATCCCAGATAATGCCATCATCATGGCTCTGAAAGGTAGCTGGACCATTTTTCACCCCAAACGGCATTCTGAGAAATTCCCAATGGGAAAAGGGGTGGAGAATGCAGTTTTCTCAACACTGGATTCCTCCATCTCAACCTGATAATACCCTTTGACTAAATCAATGGTAGAAAAGTATTGCATTCCATGCAAATTGAAGTGTGTGTCAATCAAATTAGGTAATAGAAAGCAATCTCATTTTGTTGAGCTCTCAATAATCAATGCATAACCATATTGACCCATCACTTTTCTTAACTGGCACGACAGGTGCAGAGTATGGGGAGAAACTTCATCTGATGATACCATCTTCCTCCAGCTATTGGCAGTGCTCTTCAATGTCCTGCAGTACAGTTCCTTGGACTCACCTTACTGAGATATGGACTGGAAGCCTGTGTTCTGTTTCAATCTGATGCTTGATAATGGTTGTGTGGCCAACATCGCCATCACCATGACTAATATCTCCTTGGTGGCACAGCAACAACTGGACTAACTGGTCCTTTTGTTCTGCTGAGAGAGAGGTATTTGTCAACTCAAAACCATCAACCATCATTTGTGAAGTCCAGTCCTGATTTTTAGAAGTTTTTGAACTGTCACTGAAGTCCACCAGATGTACCAGCGAGTCCTTACCCTGCAGTTTCATAGCCTTCCCAATTAAGTTTCCTCTAGAGATCTTCTGTGAAAAGTCTCCAAGGTTGAATACAGCAACCAAAAAGTTGTCTGTGACATTCATTAATCCAGGTTGTTAATCAAATCTTTTACCGAGGAGTTACTTTCCAAATAAGTTAACTCATGACCAGGGTTGTATCCTTGGAGGCAGAAACATGCCTCTATCATTTGACAGGTGTGGGATGCAACTTCAACATCTTCCACACTTTCACATTCAAGGCTGGTTGGAAGTGGCTGTTGAGCATCCAGGGCAACTGTGATAAATTGGCTTCCCTTCCGAGTGAGGAGTTCTCATTTAGCCAAGTCAGGAAGCAAACTATCAGTCTGTAACATGTCTATCCCACATATCAGATCAAAGTCTGAGACATGGCCTCTCAACCACAAACTCAATTGGTTGGGTTTCAAAATTAGGAAATATGAGTGTGACTGTACAATAGGGTGGCCCACTTTTCAATTTTTTTTAAAAGTATAGGTTATCGTATTTTTTCCCATTATTTGGCACTATACTAGCACACTGGTACCATTTTTAAAAAAATTGATCAATATTTAGGGGTCTCGCATCGACCTTGAAATTACAAGGTTTTTTTTTAAAATGTGTACGTTTTAACTTTTTACTGAATCAAGGTAAATCATTAAGTAGGGATGTTTTCTGAATCCTCTTGATGAGAGACGTCGTTTGGTGTGCCTTCCAATGTCATACGACTAACGGTTTAAAAGTTGTGCCTGTATACAGGTAATACCAATGTGCTAGTACAGTGCCAAATAATAGGAAAAACCACGATCACCTATACTTTTCAAAAAAATCAGAAAATAGCAGACAAATAAGGAAGAAAGAAACAATAACTTAAACAATCACTTTTGCATTGTATTGACCACTATCACACGTCACTGGCTGCAACTTTGTCTCTCTGTGCTATGTCATCGTGGCGAGTGATGACTTCTTGAAGTCACCGAGCTCTTTCCGATTCTTTTCCACCACTTGCAGAAGATCCTGCAGCTGTGCCTCATCCTTTGTGACCGTGTTCGCATAGTCTTGTATCAGTTGGACTCCTCTTTCAGCAACATCATTGGTGACCTGGAGATTAGAGATCACATCCTTCAGACGACAAAAGTCCTCATTCTCGTCCCACTTATCAGTTGGCAGGGTGAGCCACGAAGACCCATACATCTTCAGACCTGCAAATAAGAACCAGGAGGACTCATCAATCAGGTCAGGGAGTAGCGTCATCTCGTCGACTGAGACGTTCTCGTATGTGAAGTCTTTGGGTACAGGGAGGTGGGACAGCTTCTCTGCCATCTGTTGCTTTACAGTGCTATCCACCTTGTTGCTGCATAGAGCGAAGATGATGGTCTGAGGCCTGAGATACCAGAAGTGCCGCCTCATCACTGCCAGTGACGCTTCTGCCACCTCGCGGTCCACTGCCCTATACCTCAGAAAATGCTGGTATAGTACCAGGTCACTCAACGGCGATGAACACCACGATCCTGTGCAGTTTGTCGACCAGCTGCCTACTGAACATCAGCAGTTTTGTGTAGTAGATGACCTGAAACAGAATAGGCACCATTGTAAGTAAGACAGGTTTATTGTTACCAATTACTTTGTTTGCGTTATAATGAAATGTTTATCTTCGAATAACATTTAAACTTATCTCTAGATTATTTTTGTTTGAAAATACTAACTTTAGCCATCCATCTTGCGTGGTGGTAGGCTCCTGGGCGCATGAGGTGAATGCCACGGCATGGTTGTGTCCCAAGTACCAGGAGCGTGATCTCTACCACTTCCCGGTAATCGTCTCTGACGAAACCAGAAGCTGTGCTCAGGAAGCTGACCACCGCGTCCCGGAGTTCTATTAGCCACGTACTCTCCACCAGATTCTCGACCTGCAGCTTGCAGTAGGTCGAGAGATCGAACTCGTCCCATCTTCAAAAATAATAAACAAGAAAATTGTGTGAGAAAACTTTGAAGTTCCGGTTTGGCTTGCTGTTTTATAAACTAGTGGAATATCATGTGTGTCCTAACTTTACCTTGCACAAAAAATGAACTAACCTTCTCTTCAACTGCTGAAACAAAGGATCAGTTGGTGCCGTAGTCCTTCCGAGCAGGGTGACGGCTACTGCCCCCACGATAAGCTCTAGGACATGATGACGGCATCCCAGCTGGAGTAGCAGTTGCCCGAGCATGTTTTCTAGCCGGACAACTGCACCCTGCACCATCCCCGTGTTGGTGGAAGTGGTGTCAAAGCAGTGTCCAATGACACTCTCCTCACATCCCCAATCTTCGAGAGCATGTATGGTGACTCATTTTTTTGAAAAGTATAGGTGATCGTGGTTTTTCCCATTATTTGGCACTATACTAGCACATTGGTATTACCTGTATACAGGCACAACCTTTAAACCGTTAGTCATATGACATTGGCAGGCACACCAAACGACTTCTCTCATTAAGAGGATTCAGAAAACATCCCTACTTAATGGTTTATCTTGATTCAGTAAAAAGTTAAAAAGTACACATTTTTAAAAAAACTAGTAATTTCAAGGTCGATGCGAGACCCCTAAATATTGATCAATTTTTTTAAAAATGGTACCAATGTGCTAGTATAGTGCCAAATAATGGGAAAAACCACGATCACCTATACTTTTAAAAAAAATTGAAAAGTGGGCCACCCTACTGTACAACCACCCAGAACTGGTACAATGTGTTTACCTATACCCCTAATCCCCTTGAGAGGCACTTCCTTTAGTGGGAATTTATCAGAGGAACATTGATGGTAACATGAAGCAGACATCAAACTGACTGCAGCACCTGTATCTACAAGAGCTGACAATAGGCCTGTGTGGGGAGTTTTTTTTATTCTTGGCTGGATGACTAAGGCATTGCTTGGTTGCTGCTCTTGTCTCAGGTCCAGAACTTCAGCCAATTCATCTTCAGTGTTCACTGGCTGCTCTTCATCCCTCTCTAGGGTTCCAACTTGTTCAACATATTCTGCTGTCTCATCTTCAGTCTCACTCTGGGGGGCCTCAAGGTAGTTGTGTGCCATCTGACTTGCTAATGGATATTGCCCTGATGGTGATGCTTCCTGGGAAGCAATGATGCCTCCAAAAGACTGTAAACTCGCTTCAATACTCCCAAATATATTTTCTGTTAGAACGTGACAAACATCATCTTGCGCAGGAAAAATGTATGAGGGACATATGCCCGAAGGATGGAGAAATTTTATCAGAAAATCATCATATTCACAGTCAAAGGACTGGACTAATCCGAGCCATAGTTTATTTTCATACATACAACCCACAAAAGAGCCTGTTTCAATTTCGCGTTGAGAGAGAGTATTATGTTCTTGATCCGAAGCAGAAACTCTAATGAGCTCTCTTATTTCGACTGACTGTGCACTCTGAGAGAGTGGATAAACCGTCAATGAATTCTTGGAAATTGGGACGAAGCAATGTAATTGTTGAGTACCTTTGATAGAAGTAATAGGTTCACTCAGACGTTTTTGCAAAGAAAGCTCTACATCTACAACTTCTGCCTCAGAGACGTAAAAAAAGTCAATAGCAGTTAGGAATTCTTGAGAGCAGAAATTGTAGAAGTCCTCAGCTGTTAAGATTTGACAGTCGAGAGGCCGTCGTAAGCTTTCTCTGGTGACTGCTCTTTTTACCATTCCGCCAATACCGTCGCAGGCATTCTTCCCGTGGGATGTCGCGAAAAAATTCCACTCAGCATGAATTTTGAAGTCTTTGAAATGATGGCATAAATTTAGAAAATTTGTTTTATTCTTATACTGAGCCGCGCATCCATCTGTGAAATAATGAATTTTAGTTAGGTTTGAATTTTGTTGTTGGATGCACAGGATTAATTTTTTGAGAAAACTATGAACCAGAATTGTATCATGCCTGTGACAGTTTGAAACGAAGCAGTAACTTTTGCAAATTAGTTTTCTTGCATTGTTTTTGGAATAATAAACGAATGGGTGCACTGTACATTGCGAGTTCTCCCAATGAAACCCCTGGGCACAATCTTGTATGATGAATGAGAAGTTTTCCACGAAATCACCCACCAAAACACCTTCATTTTCGGGCAGAGTTTCTTTTAGATTTTTGAAGTAACTCGACTGACATTTATTCGTGAAGTGGTCTTGTAAGTTGTGCAATTTTTTTGGTGAGCAATTCCACGTATTCCTCTGGAGTTTTGGTGATATCTTTTAACATACAGTGATCGGCGGACACCCATTGTTTATATTTTATCTCTTCCATCACCATGAAGTCCAAACTTTCCAAATAATTTTTTATTCCGACCTCTCGCGGGCATCTTTTGCATCATACAATCTTCATTGTCCATGCCGCAGACGGATAAAGACATTAATTTTTTGTAGTCTAAATCTTTAATGCCTAACACTGATATTTGTAGTTTCGGATTTTGGTGATGCGTACATACACAGACACTGTGAGTTCCGCTTTGTCCTGCAAGCATGCACCACGACGGTCGAAGATGAGCAAAGGTACTAAAGCCTATTTTGGGATTTTCATCATTTTTTGCATATTCAGCATATAACTCTTTCAAGTTACACAATACCAGTCTTTTTTGTTTTTTATTTTTTCACCCTCTTCATTTATTGCAAACTTATAATCTTTGATTCCCGGGCACATCCTACTATATTCATCATTTTCATAAAACTTGTGAATGATTTTTTTCATTTCAGCTGTGACGACCTTCCCTTTCATCATGTTTGGAATGTTAGGAAGAATCCCAAACTGTTTTTGAAGATTGCGGCTCTTACGCACCATATACTTTGTTGCTCCAAAGAAGTCAGCAGTTTTTTCAATGGGATAGGGATACAATGATAGTATTTGTAACCTAAGATTGCGATCGTTGCTTGCTTGAAATTTCTCCTTTAATTCTTCCATAACCTTTTGATACCTGAAATAAAGTGTATTTGACATTAAGTTTAATTAGTATATTTTTAATTGAACTTTTCATAAAATATATGTATATGTATTATATTGTCCAATTATAAAAATGTAAATAGATAAAACTTAATTTAGTATATACTTCGATGACTGTATTAAATTTAATTTAAAATGTCAAATTTCAATAACTATGTCCGAAAAGTAGTCTTGCCTCTCTAAATCATCTTCCAAACAACTTTTTTTTGGATGGACCAGCTTCAGAATAGTCAATAGGAGCCCCATAAGCAGCTTCAAAACTTCGTTTAACCTTTTCCGTTGTCGATCTGAATTTCCTAGAAGCCTTTATCTGTTTTTGTCCCAGCTTCAATCCAGCTGTAAAACAAATTCATAAAATTAGGTTGCGTGAAATAATCAAATATCAAATATTTTGTATATATGTATTCAAGTGCTGATGCTAATATTTAAAAACAGAAAACTACGAATTTGGCATTAAGAAACAAATGTCCTGAATGGAGTCTCTATTGTTTTATTACCTGTTTTAATAGGGCTTTCATCAAATAAAGGTAAAATATTGTCACTGAGCAAATCTTTATTGAATTGCCTGTCTTGAACGACAAATTCTTCCAATGGTGGTGGATTCATGGAATCGCTACTGCTTCGCTCCATACATTCGTTAAGTATGTCTGGCTCAGGTATTGGTGCAGGTTCTGGCTCTCTGGATGAACGTTGAACATGTTCTAATACAATTGGCTTCTTTTTAATTGTGACATAGCAACTGCTGCATAGTAATTGATTTTCTTCCAAAATTCCATAGCTTGCAGCTGCCATGGGAGAGTTTACTTTTTTGATGTTACAGAAAATTCTTCTTGAGTGTTTTTTCATAGGATCGCAACAAAATTTTGTGTTTTGAGGCATTTTAAGGGTTAGGTAAATTTACGTATACTAGAAAATTAGGTATATACTGAAAATCTGGAAAGAAAGCAAAAAATTGTTAAAATTTGGAGGATTTATTTTTTAGTCATTTTTTTTTCATAATAATCGTCGATAAGCTGACTTTTTATTACTTATTATGGTGTACATACATCAAATAAACATTTTTTATTCCTGGTCTTTTTTTCGAAAAATGATATCTTCGCTGCAAAAAAAAAAAAAAACTTTTTCCAAAAAATCAATTTTATTTTTGTTACCCTAAAAAAATGATACATATTTCGAAACCAGTTAATTTTACATATTTTATCATTTAAGACTTACTACACTACCACAATTAGGAGCTGAGATATTTATGTTTGAAAATTATTGGTTTTTTCATTTGACCAAAATTTGGTCAAGCCATAAAATTTGACCAACTTGACCAATTTTCAAAAAAATTCAGAAATTTGTAATTTGGACCTAAACCAACCCTCACACCAAGTTTCATGAATTTTGAAGAGGTTACCGTGTACTTCATTTGTCTATTTCTAGTAGAATTACCCTTTACTAGAAGTATCAACTCCCTGACTAATTTCAGACACCTTTATATTAAGCCCCAAAGTTGATGTTAATTTTGCAAATTTTGTGAAAATATCAACTTTTGGAAATTTTTAAAAATAGAAATAAATCTTTTTGGTTATTTTTTTTATTTCACTCATAAATTTACAACCCATAGAGACTATTAGGAGTATTAAAACAGCTGTGATTGATGTAGAACTAAAACTTTTGAAAATGGTAGTCGTAAAAGTGGGAGGAATTGATGCAAGCTTCAAAATGGAGCCATATTTAAGCCCTTGTAACTTAGAAACTATTTGTTCCACAGCCTTTTACCTTGCAAAATTGAAAAGCCCACCTGAAGTTGTATTGGCATGACAAATTTGAAGCTTCTACTCCTATTAGAAGACACTTTTCAAGGCCTCTCAAAATGAAGGCATTGGCCAATCAAGCCCAGCATGGGCATTTTTTGTCGAAGGTGGGGGCCATTTAAGCGACCATAAATTAAAAGTTTTTGAATGAGGAAGCTAAAATTTTAGATTTAAGCTATTGAATGGTGTATGAATCAACCCTGAAAATTTGAAGAAAATCGGAGATGGTCATCCGACCACCCCTGTACCAAATGAGCTGGAATGACCCTAAAGCTTTTAAGACTTTCTACCCTTTTTTACCTGGGGGACCCCCAGTGGGAACCAGGAGTTTTTGGGTAGGGAGAATCACAAACAAGTGGTTTCTGAAGATTTTGAGTGTCAGATTAATACAAAACACATCAAAAACCATAGGAAAAACATAAATTTCATCTTCAAAATTGGCCTGGCCTGGCCTAACCTAACCTAACCCCTAACATTATCCAAAACTAGTACAGTTCCCGTCACTTCGCTGACGGTTAGACAGGCTAAACTACAAAAGGCTAAACTACAAAAAAAGAACCCAGCCATGAAAATTTTGAGCTTCACATTGTGTCAACATTTCTGAATCTGGTATCTCCCAAAACCTCCTCACCCCCATTCATACAACTTGGGGGCTAACCCCCTCCCCCATTACCCCCACCCCTCCCCATTACCACACCCATCCAGTGTTGCCAGATGGAATTTTTAAAAATCTGATAAATCTGATTAAAAAATCTGTAGAAATCTGTAGATTTATAATATTTATCTAAATAATAATTGACATATTTTTATTTAATTTACTGTCTTAAGGTATTATCAATGATAAAATCTTGTATAATATTTTCTTTATTTTTATAAACTTATATAAATATGGCACTTTAACAAAAAAAAGTAAAGTAAATGAAAGTAAACAAATTGAATTCCGTTACTTTGTGACAAAGAAAATACCTTTTGGTTTTGCTGTAATAACTATAAGAACACCGGAATACTTCTTTAATTCATACACATAAATGAAACCAAAAAAAAATCCTTTTTAGATTTAAACAGATAAATATCATTTTTTTCAACAAAAACAAAAACATTCCATGCTACCATGACGTAGAGGGAATATCAACCAATCAGCGCCGATTAAATGATTTAATCGGCATGTATATCGTAGTCAGAAGCGAGTCGACTCGACTTCTGAAACTGAATACCGAGAACATTTGTGTCCTATTGATTGAGACTGTAGGCCTAATATTTCCTTGTTGTAAATTTTGGAAGTAAATAATAATGATTGCTTGCTGGATTAAAAATCTGTAGATTATGCATAAATTATTGAAAAAATCTGAAAATCTGAATTGCTTCATAAAATCTGTAGATCTACAGATATATCTGTAGATCTGGCAACACTGCACCCATCCCACATTACCCCTACCCCCACCCTCACCCCATTGCTAAACTACAGTAAAGAACACAGTCATGAAAATCTTGAGCTTCACATTGCCACCTGTAATACAATTTCTGAATTTTTTTTACAATTTCTGAATTTTTTTCTCACAATTTCTGAAAGTGTGATGGACAGACAGACAGACGGACAGCTCTCTTATTATAATATAGATTATAAAATTTTTTTACACTTTTCCCATTAGAGAGTTTAAGTGGTACTTACATATTAACAGGGGGCCACCACATATTTATGATTGGTTAGGTTAAGTTATAATATTTTCATTAGTTGAAAATTTCTAATACATCATATTTTTTAAATACCAATATTTTTAAAAATATTTACAATGATTTATATTTCAAAAAAGAGAGTGCATCTTCTTCACTTTTTGGTAGATCCCAAATTTTCATCATGAATAAGCATAAAAAATTAATTTTTTTCAGAAAATTGTATAAGAAAATATTTTTTAAAATATTGCTATTTAAAAAATATGATGTATTAGAAATTTTCGGTTCTTTTGCATTATCCTCCTAACACTAATTTTTTTATATAATGTTGGTTTGGTTTTGGTTATGGTACTTTATTTTCCTTCCATTATAAAAAAAATTAGTGTTGGGATTAGGTTAGGTTAGGTTAAAAACAGCCCACTGCAGGCGTTAGCCAGCTTCAAGTTAGGTTAGGTTAGGTTAGGTTAGTAAAAAAAAATTAGTGTTGGGAGGATAATGCAAAAGTACCAAATTTTCAACTAACTAAAATATTACAACTTAACCTAACCAATCATCAATATGTGGAGGCCCCCATTAATACTAAGTACCATTTAAGCTTCAATAACTCTTTAACAAATCATTTGCGATGGAAATGACTATCATTTTTTGGATTCGGCACATTGAAAAACATTGAAAACCAGTTTTTAAAACTTTCTACCGGAGACCGGTGTAATAGTAAATATTTACAGAAATTAATAGCCTAGAAGAAATGCAGACACATTTCACAGCCAAGATTGATGGCTGCAAAGAACTTAACTACTGGGAAAGACTACGTAAACTAAATCTGTACTCCCTGGAAAGAAGATAGGCATACTATAATCTACATATGGAAAATGATCAAAAAACTGGTACCAAGCCACAAACTAAACATAATTACCACCCAAACAACACTGGAAAATAGGAAAGGCAGAATGTGTAACATACCCAAATTAACCCATCATGGCACTCATATTTCGCATACATACTCTTGCAAATTCTGAGATTTGCAATTTTGCATACCCTTTCAATTTTTTTTATGGAATGATGGCATTGTTCTTGCTACATATTATGCATCATTTTAATGAGAAACAAATGTACTTGGTAATTTTTTACTATCAGTCCAGTCTCTGGAAACTGAAAATAAAGTTTACCATAAGACTCTCTACATTTTTTAAAACAACTTTTATTAAGTACAATATGAAGGTAAATACCAATTAAAGCTATAAAATTAATGTTAAGAAATTTTTTTTTTTGAGTGATAAAATTGCGGATCATGTTTTTGGGAGTGATAAAATGGCTGATCCCACAAAGGTTAGGAAGGTACCACTAACAAAATTGAGGGGTTTGACCTGAACTCATAAGATTTTAGTGTCACGATGGCGTCAGTTTGCAATGGCTGTAATTATTCACTGTGTTTAGCTTCATGCAAATTTTTTGATGATGAAAAGGCTGCATTTAAGTTTTATGTAGAACATGGTGTATTGCTAAAAGAATTTATTTGCCCTAAGAAAAACAAGGAAGGTATTATTTGTGGCAATAAGTGTGTGTTCGATAAAAACAGAAAAGCATTTCGTTGGATATCTAGCAAGATACATATTCTGCTTGAAATATCAAGAACCCAAACAAAGGCTACACGCTTTTCATGTTGCAGCGGCTCAGCTCTACAAACCACATTAAAAAAGAAATATATATATATATATATATATATATATATATATATATATAATGTGTGTGTATATATATATATACAGGCAATAGTAGTACCTAAAATTAGGTTGTTAGTATAGTTTTATGGTATATATAATATGAGGCATTGCGTGGAAGAAGGGCGACCTAGCCATTTTTGGCAAAAATGAATTATTGCTGATTTTCAGTAGCTTAATATATATTAAGCTACTGAAAACAGCAATAATTCATTTTCGCCAAAAATGGCTAGGTCGCCCTTCTTCTACCTAATTGTCGATAAATACCTCTCCAACTTAAAATGCATTTTTCTCAAAGATTTGATTTTGGCTAGGTCGCCCTTCTTCCACGCAACGCCTCAATTATGTACAGTGAATATATACAGTGTTCATTTTAGTACATATATATAAATGTGTATATATATCAGGGATGGGAAATCGAAATCTTTTTCGATTCAAATTCGAATCCGATTTTCACGCAATTAGAAATATAGATTCAAATTTGGATTCAAATTTTTCAGTTTTTATCAATTCGAATTTTTTTCCGATTCGGATTATTTCTTTTTTGATTTTGATCTGATTCGAATCTGATTCGGATCCAGGCCTAATTTTTCTTGATTTTTATGAGTTCATTTAATAAAATTATACCTATCATCATTGTTTTAGTCAAGGGGTGGCTATTATTAATAAGTTTCATTTTTAATAAATAATACAGATAATTCTCAGTCTATTAACGATCTAAGTAATAACTTTAGATTTACTCTTAATAAGGTGCAAAAAAAAAATCATTCATGTAAGCTAATTTATGAAACAATTAAGGCTCATATATACAAGAAATATTAATTACACTGCGTATCAAATTATTAGCCACTTTGCAAATTTTGAAATTTCTGAGAAACCGCGCAATCAAACCTTGTACGATCCTGAATATATATTGCTCATGTGTATCAATGTTGTCTGTGTAAATTTTATGGAGTTATGTTCATAAGTATGGATATGGCAACAATTTAAATAATTTAAGCTGAAATACAGCGTCTCACATTAATAGCCAGGTATAATGAAAACACATTTAAACAAACATTAAAGTGTTTTTTAATTGGATATTCAATGTACAAAGAAAGAAATCATCATAAATATGGAAATAATGAACATAATAATATCAAAATGACCTCATAAGGTTGTTAATAATGGATGTACGATCCTCCACTTGAAAGAACTTTCCTGAGGCGCTCATCCATTGAATTCGTCAAGGTGAGGATCTCATCTGATGAAATGGTACGAGCAGCATCCACAACAGCCTCCCAGAGTGCATCCTTACTCGAAAACTGCCGTCCATCTCGATAAACCCGCCTCTTCAGGAGACTCCACAAGTTTTCAATCGGGTTGAGATAGGGGGAACACCCTGGCCACTTCATTAATCGAGAGCCAGAGAAGCCTAATTGCTGCAGATATTCCGTAGTTTTCTTAGCCGAGTGTGAGGGTGCATTGTCCTGCATAAACACCAGCGTTCTCTTGAATGTGACCCTCTGCTTCTTGAACCACGGTAGAAGGGTTTCCTTTAAGAAGGCAACGTAGGCATTGGCAGTCATCTTAAAGCCGTCTGGAACTCTCCATGGCCCAACCATCATACCTCCAACAATGCCTGCCCAAAACATGATGCCACCTCCCCCTTGCTGGCGTCTCAAACGATGAGGACGGTTCCCTCCAATTGTTACCCAACCCTTGCTCCATCCATCTGGTCCGTCGAGGGTAGCACGGCATTCGTCAGTGAAGAGGACTTTTGAAAAATCAATTTTCATGTAGTCCTCTGCCCATTTCAGTCGATTCTGCTTATGAACTACCTTCAGAGGAGGCCTTGTAACAGGCTTGACGTGCTTGGCTACCTTCTTCAGGATGCGACATCTGGTAGCTTTCGACACTTTTTCCTCGCCACAACATTTGAAAAGTTCATCACTGGTCAGGCACGGGTTTATCACAGCTTCACGCTTGATACGAGACAAGGTACGTCGAGAAACTGTCCTCGACACACCTTTGTCAGCCCTCGAACGGACAGCACCAGGAGCCTTGACGAATCTCTTCACTGTGTGGTGATATCTTCCCAGGATTTTTGATATTTCCAGGGTTGTCTTCCCCTTTGCCAGCTCAGAGACGATGGTGGGCTTCTCATCAGAGGTTAAATCACCTTTGCGACCCATAATATCACACTTATTTGGCACCTGGCTAATAATTTGAGACACCAAGTCGTTGCTAATTCATGCATATGGCCGCCGTTTGTTTACGTTTGCGCAGAACGAAATGATTTTAATACTGTATGCGCAGATAGGTGTCGCCATCATTCAGTGTCGTGACATTCAGTGACTGTGAGTGACCTTGACGAATTCAATGGATGAGCGCAAAGTGGCTAATAATTTGATACGCAGTGTATAGCATACATAAAAATTAAAATATGATAATAATACTTTAAGAAATATATCCACTGTATAGATACAAATTTACAAATTAAAATTAGCCCTGACAACTAAGATATTTTCAATGTTCGAAGGCAAAAGGTTATTTCTTTGAGGAGCGTGTGAAATTGTCACTCTCGGACAATACCAAAATTTAAGGATTAGGATTAGCACCTTAATGGATGGAGTATAGGATTAGTATGATTTTTGTCCGAGCAAACAGATTCTCGGAAAGGTCAGTCTTTACCTGTGGTGAAACCAGAAACGTTAATAAGCCTTACAAGTTATTCATAAGTTATAACCAAATTTTTAAAATCTGGATCCATATTTTTTATCGATTTGAATTCGAATTCATCGTTTCTTTTCGATTTGGATCAAAATTTCAATTCAGATCCAGGCCCGTTTTTCGATTCGAATTTTTTTTTTATTCAGATTTCTCAAAAAATATTGATTAATTCCGATTATCAATTCGAATCCAATCCGATTTCCCATCTCTGATATATATACACCTTTTAGGTCACTCATGTTGGCCGTTTCTACAATTTCCATGATTTATATATCAATGGATTCATTTTTACATCGCGAATGCGCCCTAGATAGTCTCTACTGAAGGAATTACCCACATTTTAGGGTATTTTTCACACTTATACCCCAAAACAAACTTTGTATCCTAACTTAGTTTTGGGCCAGCTCCCTCACTTGATACTATCCAAATCGTATTCCTGGTGTAATAACGAATCCACCGATCTATAAATTATAGGAATTGAAGAGACTAGAGTGATAGTAAAAAATTACCATGTACTTTAATATTGTTATATAATTATTTTATAAAAATTTAATTAAGACCAAAGTAATGGTCTGAAGTTGGAAGAAAAAAAAAAGTAAACAGAGGTTTAAGTTTTGAAGGCCTATTAACAAGACAAGTCCCCCATCAAAATAATTTTCTTTACTTACTTTAGCTTAAAAACTTATGGGTAACTTGCATATCTGAAAAGAGAGAGTTTCACTACCCATATGTTTGATAAATGAATGGTTTCAGAGATAACACTCACTATTAGGCTATTCACAGTATTGGTATGATACCTTGTATAGGGTCATTCCATGTCAACTCAGCCACAAAATGGCACTTTTTGCACTCACCCCTTTCAATTTTGCTCATACTTGGCACAATAGCAGATATACATGCCAAACTTAAATTCCCAAATTATTAGAGCTGACTGACCTTTGGTTACTGAGATACAAGGTCACAAAGTTGTGACATTTTGACCTTTTTTGCGTTAAATGACTATTTTCAAAACGGTGTAACTAAAACTATTAAAGCTAGAGCATTGATTTTGGTCTCATTTTAAAGCTCTTTAGTAGCCCCTTGTTTATTGTCTCTTGTTAAATATCTCTACTGTGAAAAATAAAAAAATCCCTTCAAAAGTTGACCTTTGACCTTGAATAAAAAAAAAATACCTTCTCCTAAAAAATTCAATTTTTTTACATTAATACCTTGAGTCATGTACAACAAAATCCCAAGAAGCTGTAAGTGGCTGATAACTAGTTCAATGTATAAAAAATAAATGAAGTTGGCATCATTCTTCAATTTTAGATTTTTTTTGTCAGTTCATTTATTTAAAAGTTCTGTTCTGATATAGTGTCAGTGAAGACTTAGTTCAACTTAACATTATTAGTTCAAAAACCTTTTTGTGACCTGTGCCAAAAGAAGTCTTTTAAAAGACAACCAGGGTTAAACCCCTCGACAGCCCCAAATCTACTGGAGTAGCGCTGATCCAAAGGCCCAACTAGTATATAAGTACTGTCAACTTTACAGAGTTGACTCCTGACTTCAAGTTAAAGTTAATTTATTTTTACTAAATACATGTATAAAAATTTATTTAATAATTCATTAATTGTTCATTGTTTTCTTTTCAGGATTTTCTTTGTGCTTTTGTGATTTCAGAGTACAAACATGGAACATTTAAAACTGAAACAGAAGTGTGCTGATCCTTTGCTGCGTCACAAAGGTCAGTGTCGAAAGAAGAGTTTGAGAATTGTACCACAGGAACTTGTAAATAAGTTTCCCGATCTGCACTTAACACTACATCACAGACTTTGTAAGCAGTGTAGAGAACATCTTGAGTCCTTGCCTGAGAAAGGAATAGGCACTTTGAATTCAGACATAAATGATGATTCTTCTTGTAGTAGTGAACCACCTGAAGATCTTGAGAAAATTGAAAATGTTGACAATAGTGATGCATCAACTTCAGAGCAAAACCATGAGATGTGTACTTTGAATGCTTCTTTTGTTTCAATTGGTGAATCACCCATAAAAAAAGAAAGCTTGTAGAGCAAAAGTCATATGGAGCTAAAAAACTAAGCAAGGTGACAGAGACAGTTAAGAAGAGAATGGAAACAGTTGCAGGAAAAGAGATTTCTGACTCACAATTTAAGGAGCCATCTGGAGATGTAGACTGTTTAGAAATAATAAATCAACTCAAGGAAAAATTCAAAAATGAAAATACTAAAAGAAGTGATAAAATAAAAATCCTCACTGTATTGCCCAAAAGTTGGAGCATTAGGAAAATTGCTTCAGAATTTAACACAAGGCATACAGCATCTATTGCTAAAAAAATAGTTGAAGAAAAAGGTGTCCTTTCAGACCCAAATCCAAAGGGTGGGAAAAGAATTAAACAGGATACTGTTGACGCTATTAAAGCATTTTATCTTTCAGAAGACATCAGTAGAACAATGCCAGGAAAGAAAGACTATTGTAGTATCATTGACAATGAAAGAGGAAGGATACATTTGCAAAAGCATCTTTTACTTTGCAATTTAAAAGAAGCCTATCATATTTTCAAAGAAAGAAATCCTTTGGTTAAGGTGGGATTCAGTAAATTTGCAGAATTGCGTCCAAAGCAGTGTGTTATTGCTGGAGCAACAGGAACTCACTCAGTATGTGTCTGTACAATTCATCAGAATGCCAAACTTATGTTTGTAGGAGCTGAATTAGAAAAACTAACTGCAAATGATGACACACCTATTAAGAATGTACGTCATTGTGTTGCCTTTATGGAATGCAATCCTGCCTCAGACAATGTGAACAATGTGGAGATCCATCAGATTTAAAAAACAGACTACTGGACATATTTACAAACAACTTCATTGATATCATAAATTTTAAAAAGTGGACCAATACAGATCGGTCAAATCTTGAATCAGTAGAACTGAATACAGATGAATATATTGACCAATTCTGTAACCAACTGAAAGAATACCAGATACATGACTTCAAGACAAAGATGCAAGCAACTTATTACCGTGAAACAAAAATGTCTTTGAAAGATGGTGAGGTCCTTGCTGTGTGTGATTTTGCTGAAAATTATTCCTTTATTCTTCAAGATGAGGTTCAGAGCTTTCACTGGAACAATGAGATGGCTACTCTACATCCATTTGTTATTTACTATAAAAAGGAAGATGAGATTGCTCACCTTAGCTTTGTTATTATTTCAGAGTGTAACATCCATAACACAGTTGCTGTACATTTGTTTCAAAAGCATCTGATAAAATTCCTAAAAGATAATATCTCATCCATCGGTTCCATCCACAAAATAATTTACTTTTCAGATGGGTGTGCAGGACAGTATAAGAACTGCAAAAACTTTTTGAATCTTTGCCATCACAGAGATGATTTTGGAATTGAGGCAGAATGGAATTTTTTTGCAACAAGTCATGGAAAGGGACCCTGTGATGGTGTTGGAGGCACAGTTAAG
This sequence comes from Bathynomus jamesi, assembly GCA_023014485.1. Lineage (NCBI taxonomy): Eukaryota > Metazoa > Arthropoda > Malacostraca > Isopoda > Cirolanidae > Bathynomus > Bathynomus jamesi. Next base: position 644,046 of record JAJOZX010000848.1, on the reverse strand, counting down.
AGATTAGCTGCAAAAGCTAGTCTACAACGACCTTATGATGAACAGATCCTTACTGCAGAACAGTTATATACATTTGCAAGTGAAAATATTGTAAATATAAAATGTCATTTTTCAACCAATAAAGAGCATGAAGAGGAAAGCCAACTTCTCCAAGAAAGACACTCAACTGCAAGGACTATTGCTGGTACACAGAAATTACACCATTTACAGCCAGTTTCATTGACTTCTCTTAAGGTTAAACATTATTCATTATCAGATTATTCAAATATTGAGAAAGTTACTGAAAAGGAAGAAGTTGTGACTGAGGAGAAAATACATGGTTTTGTTACTGCTGCATATGATGGCCATTGGTGGGTGGCATATGTGCTGGAAAAGATACCAGAGAATAGAGAAGTAAAAGTCACATTCCTTCATCCTCATGGCCCAAACCCATCATTTGTGTATCCTGGTCGACCAGATGAATTAATCTTACCATATTCAGATATTCTAACACAAGTTGAGGCATCTACTACTAATGGACGAACATACAGGATTTGCAAAGAAGTTACTTTGAAGGCATCCAAAGCTTTGGCAGATCTACAGCACAGAAAGGTAAGAATTCAAAATTAAAATGGTCATGTAACTATATATACACTGCATACATTTTAAGTTGTGATAAATGGAAATCAATGAGCACTATACCTATACATATTGTATGTACATTTTAATATGTTACTTGTATTTGTTAATTAGGTAGCTATCTAGGTATACATTAAAAATTGTTTTCTCTTCTAGAAATCACAATAAATTGGGTGGCCCACAAGAATCTTGTCAACTACTGAAAACCATCACATACATGCACAACATACAGGTGAGGTGGGTAAAGAACAAATATTTAAAAATAAGCATTTGCTTGTTTGTAGAAGGCTGCAGATAGTATGTAGATATGGGTTGTATTTGTAAGAGATTGAGCTGACCTTAGACAAAAATGGTTACTGACATACAAGGTCACAAAGTCATGACTTTTTGACAATTTTTGTATAAAATGACTTTTTTCAAAATGTTGCTTGAATTCATTATTTTTTATACATTGAACTAGTTATCAGCCACTTACAGCTTCTTGGGATTTTGTTGTACATGACTCAAGGTATTAATGTAAAAAAATTGAATTTTTTAGGAGAAGGTATTTTTTTTTTATTCAAGGTCAAAGGTCAACTTTTGAAGGGACTTTTTTATTTTTCACAGTAGAGATATTTAACAAGAGACAATACACAAGGGGCTACTAAAGAGCTTTAAAATGAGACCAGAATCAATGCTCTAGCTTTAATAGTTATTTAGTTACACCATTTTGAAAATAGTCATTTAACGCAAAAAAGGTCAAAATGTCACAACTTTGTGACCTTGTATCTCAGGCATTTCTGGTGTCATTCCGTCTAAAAACATTGCGTGTAAAATATTTTTGAAATAAAATAATAATTAGAACTGCCTCAACGAGGTCAAAGTTTATACTTTTTGTCGAAAAGTACTCATGGCATTCTGTTATGTCAGTTTTTGTTTCGATAGCTGCTGTAGTTTCTGAGTTGAAAAATGATAACAGACAGACAGACGGATGGTCAGAGTCGTTGGTTTAGTCTTCCGCACTGGTGTACAGAAGACTAAAATGAGGTATTATACAGGGTGTAACACGAGTTTATCCAAATATTGATACAGGCGAAAGAACATGTTATTCTAAGTAGAAAATGGGTTGGGACGAGTTTTGCCAACACTAACAGTGTTTCATTCTCTTTTTCAGTGAGTTCTGAAACGACGTGATGGCTTCGGCAACAAGATCTAAAACAGCAGTCTATCTCCTGGGGACCGTGGACCACAGCATCACAGGAAGCATGCTGCCTACGGGAAAGCAGGCGCTTCAGTACTTTTTCCACCTTCACCTTGACGTCAAGAAGCCGATCAAGGAAGCAGCCGCTGAGACAGTGACCGCAGTCAAGGAATTCTGGGAGCGGTCCCGTATTCCTACGCAGAAAGACCAACGCGCAAGGGACAAGGTTCTCCGAATGTACGAGAAGTGGCGGGCTCTGAACAAGAACTCGAAACGGCGCACTGTGACCCAAATCAGGAACGAGGCCGAGTTCCTCTCATCCCTTGACCGCCTCTTCGACATCGCACACGAACAGGCGATGTCGATGATCACAATCGAAGAGGACAGGGAGTTCCTGACGGGACAAAGGGCCGAGGTGCGGCGCGGCCGCATCTCCTCCACACGTGACATGACGCTGCACACTGAGGAGGAGCGTGCGAGGAGACAGGAAGCGGAAAGGAGCCGCCGGCAAGATGATGAAAGGGCGAACAGAGAGAGCCGAGAAGAACTCGTCGAACTGGCATCGAGCTCCAGCTCAGGTGCAAGCAGCCCGACTCGGTCACCGACACGGCGTCGTCGCCGAGAAGAAGAGGAAGAGCTCTCTCTCCCGGGCCCGTCCACGTCGAATGCAGAAGCATCTACGACCCCTTTACCACCCAAGCGATTCCGCGCGTCGAAAAAGATGATCACCCCTGATCTCTCCGCAGCGATGGATCGGACGAAACTTACCGACCGAGGTGTTTTTTTGCTGTCGGCGGCTGCGAGGAGCTTGGGCCACGACCCTGAGGAGCTGGTCTTGAACCGCGAATCCTCCCGCCGCGACCGAGCAAAGTTCCGTGCTATGGCAGCAGCGGAAATGAAGGCAGCCTTCCATCCTACTGTGCCGCTGACCGTTCACTGGGACGGGAAAATCGTACCAGCGGCTGACGGAGGCCCTGCTGAAGATCGCCTTCCAGTTCTGGTGTCTGGGGAGAACGTCGACAAGCTTCTGGCTGTGCCCAGCCTCCCCGACGGCACCAGCCGCGCCATGGCGGAAGCCGTCCTCTCTGCCCTCGAGGATTGGGACATCAAGGGACGGATCTGTGCCCTCTCTTTTGACACCACCGCCTCAAACACAGGACTCTCAGGAGGAGCTTGCTATATCATTGAGCAGAAACTCGAGAAGACAGTGCTTCATTTGGCTTGCCGCCACCACATCCACGAACTGGTGTGCGAGAAGGCATTCACGGCGTGCCTCGGTCCCTCTACTGGTCCTGACATCCTCCTGTTCAAACAATTCGCCGCCCAGTGGGACTTCATCGATCAAACCAAAGCGAAGCCCTTCGAGGATGGAACCATGCCGCAGCACCTGAAGGACGCCCGCGACGACCTGCTGATCGAATTCAGCCGCCTCCTCGACGGTCAACATCCACGTGATGACTACAGGGAACTTCTGGAGCTCTCTGTAATTGTGCTGGGCGGTCCGAACAAGCGGGGTGCCCGGTTCGCTCATCCCGGCGCCTTCCATCGCGCGCGCTGGATGGCAAAAGTCATCTATGCCATCAAACTGTTCCTGTTCCGGGAACAGTTTCAGATGTCGTCAGGCGAAGCGGCTGGAATCCGGCGATTCACCATCTTCGCCGTGTCCATCTACGTGATGGCCTGGTACAAAGCGCCGCTCCCGGCAACGGCCCCAGCCGCGGACCTCGCGCTGCTCAAGGCCCTCGTCTATTATCCAGACTCAGCGGTGGCCAAGGCGACGGCGACAGTCTTCGCCAGGCACCTATGGTACTTGAGCGAGCGCCTCATCACCCTGGCCATCTTCGACGAGGGTATCGACTTGGCGACAAAGCAGGAGATGATTAAAGCGATGGAAGAAGAGGAAGGATCGGAGGATCCCCCGCAGCGTATCAATGTGGACCTGTCCACCGCCTCAATCGCCAACAATACATTGGCCAAGTTCACAACGACTACATCAAAGGAGTTCTTCAAGGTTCTGGACATCAGCACCGCCTTCCTGCTCAAGGATCCGGAGGAGTGGCGGACGGACCCAGCCTTCATCGCCGCATCCCGCCGAGTCCAGGCCCTTCAAGTTGTCAATGACTTCGCGGAGCGCGGGGTGGCGTTGATGCAGTCTTTCAACCTGGCCCTTACCAAGAGTGAAGACCAAAGGCAGTTCCTCTTACAAGTGGTCAAGAAGCACCGCTGTGACTTCCCAACCGCCCGCAAGTCCACCGTGACCTCTGCAAAGTAGGCAACAATGAGAGGGAGATGGGCGCCCATGATAGCCCCCCCCCCTTGAGGGGCTAATACTCGAGTTGAGGGGGACCTAGAGTTGAAAGTATGAAGTCCAGTTATATGTTTTAGGTCAAGATTAGTAGCTTGAACAAACTAGAAGTGATATTTTATTTGCTAGAGGCATAGAACATCATGATCTAAAATTTCTACTTTTCGAGAAAATATACAAACTTTGACCGTATTGAGGCAGTTCTAAATATTGTTTTATTTCAAAAATATTTTACACACGATATTTTTTGACAAAATGGAACCAGAAACGCGCCCGTCCCGATAAAAATTCAAACTTTCGAAAATAAGTGTCACCCTAATGTATATCTGCTATTGTGCCAAGTATGAGCAAAATTGAAAGGGGTGAGTGTTTTAGGTGGCTGACTTGACATGGAATGACCCTATATATATATTTATAAAATAGGTAAGTAGATAAATAACATAACAAATAACAGTAGGTACTTTTTATAAATATATTTATAAAATAGATATTAATATAAATAGCATACCTTATTTTTATTTTATTCTAGTCTTGGTAAATGGGATTAGATGAATTACTCCTCTTTCTTTTGAGATGTAGAGCCCTCCAGTAGTGCTGGAGTTTTGGCCAACATTCTTCATGAACACCAACATTACATCCTGGGCAGTGGTGACGGGATCTTCGATCACAAATAATACACTTTCGTAGCAGTGTACCAGAAAGTTTTTTGTACGTGTGCTCTGAAGATAATGCCGATGAACTTGATGGAAGTTGAAGTATCCCTGCTGGGGCATGCTGTGATCTTGGGTAGGCAAGCGCTTCTACAATGGAGTATATGAAGTCTGATCTTACCAGCGGCTTATCAGTATTCTGGCAGTATATGATATAGGCATTGACGAGTGCCATATCAAACAAATTCATAAGAATTTTCTTCCAGTACTGTCGAGTTGATCTTTGACTTGCATAATGAAAAATTTTCTTATCACTAAGATCAACTCCACCCATGCCAATGTTGTAGTCATTAATAATTTTAGGCTTTGTGTGTTCTTGACCACGCCTGTTTCGAACAGCTCTATTTTCTGCATGTCCAAATGTTGAGAGAAGGTACACAGTCCTCCTTTTTGGCTTTTCTTTGAAGCCTACAAGGAGCACTTGGCCTTTTCTGAAGTAGAGTGTTTCACCAGCTTGGAGTTGTGCCTCTTTCAGTCCTCTTGGAAGATGTTTCGAAGTAATTCTAATTGTGCCAGTTAGGGAGGTTTCGTTCTTCAATAGCTCTTCAGCCAGTGGCACTTTGGTATAAAAATTGTCCGTTACGAGGTGGTATCCTTTGTGGAGCAGCTTACTTTCATTCATGGCATTCATCACAACTTCATGCGCTAGACCTCTTACAGAACCAGAGGCAAAAAAGTCTTTTCCACAATAAAGGTCAACATGATAGACATACCCACTATTTGCTTCACACAGTTCGAACTTTTTGATACCATAACGCGCATGCCGTTTATTTGGCATATACTGGATGTACGAGGCTCTGTTCTTCATGCCTATCATACTTTCATCTAATGATAAAGTCTGTTTCGGTAGGTAATATTCTTTGAAGACTGCATTGCAGTGGTCAAGTACTGTTCGAACCTTGAACCAAGGATCAAATCCTTCTTCCCCACGCTGTCGTTGATTCGCTGTGTTGGAGAGATGCAGGAATCCATTTATCAACATAAACTGTCGTTTACTCATCACTTCTCCAAATGAACTTTTGAGAAGTCGTCTCGTATCCCAGTAATCCTGGAGGTTTTTTCTTTGGTTGAGTCCCATACAGAAACGCAGTCCAAAATACTTTTTCACCATCTCTAAGTCAATGTCTTTCCAACGAGTGAAAGTAGAATGAGGAAGTGTACTAAAGTCTTTTTCGGCAATTCTAAGGGCTGCATACCTATTTGTTTCTCTAACAATACGAGTCAATAACGAGTCACTTAGAAACAGTTTTGCATACTCAATAGGCCCTGCATTTCGAGGAGGAGCCTTTTGAGGGCCTACATTTCGTGGACGAAATGTGAATTTGGTCCCATCTACCTCATTTTCGGGAGGGTAAACACGAATCCATAAACTAGGGGCACTGATACTTTCGGGTGCACCACCATCACTATCACTAAAATCTTCACTCAAGACACTAGAATCATCACTCACATTGTTGATATCACTTTCACTGTCACTAAGAGACATTATTGTAAAGAAATAAAAGAAGTACCCACGAGCAAATATGCAGCAAACCATAAAAAACAAGCGAGACAGACTAAAACAGATTGCATGACCCTGAACCAATTAGCGGTCAGTTTTCTTAGAATCTTCGGACTGTACAACCCTGAACCAATTAGCAGTCAGTTTTCTTAGAATACTAATCTCAGCTAATTAATAAATAGGAATTTCAACCAAAATTAGTATAGAATAAAGTATGCTTGTTTTTTTCACTCTATCTCCCTGTATAAATATCAATATCGAGTTTGTTGGATGTGTTCTACCGAATATTATAATTTTCAAAACTTATTCCAGGGGTTGAGACTTGGATTCAATTCAAAACAAGCAATATCCTTAGAAGTTTACAAGAAAGTTGCATACCAATGTGGGAGATGTATATTCTTAGATTCTTTAGGGGAGGCACCCCACCTCCCCTTGGCGTCGCCACTGCTTCTTAGGTTAGGGATAAGCTTGGCTACCCTACGTTGCCCACCTTCAAGCATATCAATATCATGTTTAATGTAAGGGGACCAAGCTTGAATGCAGTATTCTAAGTGAGGCCTACATAGAATTATAATTTACAGATGCTTCCATACTCTTGTAACTAACATTCCCCTTAATAATACCTATCATTTTATTTGCCTTATTTCTAGCCTCTAAGCACTTTCTTCAATGATTAGAAAAGTACATTCTGATTCTCTTTCTATCTTCACCAACAAAAGCTTTACTTTTATTTTTACTTTCAGTAACCACGTTTCCCACACATTAACAAAGCGTCATCACACTACACTGTACTTTCAGTAATCAGTAATCACGTTTCCCACACAGTGTTTCTCCCAAAGCGTCATCACACTACACTGTACTTTCAGTAACCACGTTTCCCACACAGCGTTTCCCCCAAAGCGTCATCACACTACACTGTATTCAGTTCGTTCTCAGCTGCTCCCAAAGGCACTATACATTATTTTATCAATATCAGCATATGTCAGGCACAGCCAGTGCTGGGATTAGTGGCGCTAACTTTTTATTAGCGATACTGTTGGAGCTGTTAATTTTCAAAATTGTTAACGAAACAGGGAGCGGTGCTAACTTCTGCTAAGTTTTTCAAGAAAGTCAATCGCTAATTTTTCCTAAGCCTAAAAGATCAGGCCTGTCTGAGTCGAATTTCGAGGAATTGACTCTGTTGAAAATGAACAAAAATCTGTAAAGTAGCTATAAAATTCCTGATAGTTTAAGAGTACTGACCACCTAATGTTTTTGTTTGTTTTGAAAATTAATGCAATTCGCCACATCGCTGTTTCAGTGATATCCATTTTTGTCCTGTAACTAGCGGAGTGACCCGGTGTTGCCCGGGTGGAAGTTGGACACTTGCAGAGAACCCGCCCTTCGTGCAGGTAGCAAAAAATATTCTGTCGTACTATTTAATTAACTGGGAATTCAATAATTTTCTCGTAGGTTTCGAGTAATTTAAGCAACTTTAGAATGAGACATGAATGTAAAAATTAACCAACTGGTTAGGTTAATTGAATGCCCGGTTAGGTCAACTGAATGTCCAGTTACGTTAATTGTACGCCCTTGACGATTGGTTAGGTTAAGTGGTGATATTTTCGAAAATACCACCACTTAACCGAACCAATCGTCAAGGGCATACAGTTGACCTAACCGGACATTCAATAATTTTCCCGTTTCGATTAATTTTATGCAACTTTTACCTAATAACTTTCTCTCGAGGAGCCGTTTCCGTGTTTTAGAGTGACACAGACAGACAGCATATATATATATATATGCACTAGAATCACAAAATAACACATATATATATATATATATATTATATATATATATATATATATATATATATATATATATATTTTAAGTCAGGAAGAACCAATTCGCCTCTATTTAAAAGGGCATATCTCGGCGGAAAAACAAAGAAAAAGTGAGCAGAAAGACAGAGGAAAAAGAAAGGGTGGAGGGGACAGTCGAAGTGGAAAAAGACCAAGGATTACAAGGACTGCAGGGTCAAGCCCCATCATCCTTGGGTGCTAGGGCCGGGAGGGCGCACGTGAAACCTCCAGGAACAAGCACGTACAAACGAGCACGAGCTTAGAACCCCCTTGCGGGGATATATATATATATATATATATATCAAAGCTATTGACTTCTCCTTAGGGAACCGGAGCTTACAGATGAAAAGAAGGATCAACACAACGGCAAACATTTTCATTTATTTGTACATCAGACGTTTCGACAAATCTTTTGTCATCATCAGTGAGTTAAGTCTTAAAACCTTAAAACAAAATTGAAAAGTGAAAGTTACATCAATACAATATTAAAACCATTAAAATTAAAACCTTAAAGCAAAATGAAAATTGCATCAATACAAAATTAAAATCATTTAAATTTCATCACTATAAAAACTAAAATTAAATTAAATTTCATCACTATAAAAACTAAAATTAAATTACCTCAATAGGTAAATACACAATGTTTACATCCACCTCCATACTTGGCAAAGCCTAAGGGAACACTGGATGGTCAGAGGATTAGAAAGGATATGTCTGTGAAAAACGGTTGGTAGTCAAAAGAGTCGTAATTTGTAGGATGAGCTATTATTATTAAGGGAGGGTTTGTTTCTATAGATGTACAAAGATTCTAAAATTCGGAGTTCTGTAAGGTTATTGGATCTAGTTAAAATTTCAAACTGAGTTTTGTGAAGGGGATGGTCGTTTTCATTACTGTGGTTTCTAATTGCGGATTGTGGAGGGCTACTGAGGGGACGGTTGGTACGGACTGACAAGCCCAAATGTTGAGAAAGGCGCACCTCCAGTTGGAGTTGAGTGCTGCCAATATACGCAGCCTTACAGCTGTCGCACGTGTATTTGTAAACAACATTGGGGCATACAGTTTTGGGGAATTCATCTTTGAACTTTAAAAAATTTGATACTTTAAGTGGGTTGACGAAGGCGAATCTAAAATTTATTTGGGATAACTAGACTTGAGTAGTTTGGACAATTCACCTCGAATACGCAATGATAAATAACCATAAAAAGGTAATTTAATATATCTGGTTTCTTTTTGTACTGTAGTGACGGGGAGTTTAGTATCAAAAGTGTTATTTAAAAATTTCTTTAATTGGTTATCGAATAGATGAGAAGGGTAGTAATTGTTAATAAAGTACTGTTTTAAAAATTTAAATTCTTCGTTTAACGAAAAGTAATCCGAACAAATACGGTAACTTCTTGTTAATAATGTTACTATAGCACTAATCTTATATTTATAAAACATACAACTTAAATAATTGGTTCCCAAGCCAGTAAAAGTTTGTTTCCGAAATAGTGAAGTATGGAACTTATTATGGGTCCGTTTAACTAAAACATCCAGGAAAGGTAAACTATTATTTGTTTCGTTTTCACACGTGTACTTAATATTACTATGTTGTTTATTAAGATAATCAAGAAAAAGTTTTACGTGTGAAGGATGGTTAAATATTAAGAAAGTGTCATCCACGTATCTTCTGTAATATATGGGTTTAAAACTACTAGGACAATTTTTCAACCAAATTTCTTCGTAATGGCAAAGAAATGCATTTGCTAGTGTTGGGCTTAACGGGGAACCCATAGCTACCCCATCAATTTGGCTATAAAGGTTGCTATTAAATAAGAAAAGATTATCAAAACACACTATTTCGAGAAGGTTTTTAAATTGAGTCTGAGTGAGGCCATTAATAAGAGTATTATCAGTAGTGAATAACTTATTTAGTATGATATTTAATGTTTCTTTTAACGGGACATTAGTAAACAATGACGAGACATCAAAACTGGCCATAGTAAGAGAATCGGCATGATTGATCTCTTTTATCTCTTTAGCAAAATCAAACGAGTTGTTAATAGAATAATCATTAAAGGTGAATTTTGAAAGCAAGGGAACGAAGAATTTGGTTTTAAGACTTAACTCACTGATGATGACAAAAGATTTGTCGAAACGTCTGATGTACAAATAAATGAAAATGTTTGCCGTTGTGTTGATCCTTCTTTTCATATATATATATATATATATATATATATAGTCATGCGGGTTGCTTCTACAAAGCTTCAATTTAATATTTAGGAGAAATCCAATGACAAGGAGGAATGTAAATGCCATGAAAAGTCTTCTTTAATGCGCAACGTTTCGAGCAATACGCTCATCATCAGGCTAGATAATAACAATATGAAATTAGAATCAATAAATAAATGTGAACAAGACAAAATAATTTCTATAGAACCTATTCATTAAAAGCAAATTTTAAAAAGACTAAAAAAGAGGGTTAAATTCAAAGTTATAAAAATTTACATATAAAATTACAAGAAATTTAAAAAGCTATTTACATTCCTCCTTGTCATTGGATTTCTCCTAAATATTATATATATATATAATATATATATATATATATATATATATATATAGTCAGGGGCGTACCCAGAAATTTGTCAATGGGGGGTGGCGAACTTGGAACTAATCGTAGAAGTATAATTGAAATAGAGATAAATAATTTTTATGTACGCTCATGATGAGCTTATCGTTCAGTTAGAGATGATTAACTAGCTACTGCTAAGACACATTATGAATAAAAATATAAAAATTATATTATAAAAATATAAAAATGATGATAAAAATCTGATTAGTAACATAATCTTCAATGCAAACCGCAATTAGGATGCTCAAATTTGTATTAACATAAGAATAAAAAAAATGCTAATTTCGAGATTAAGCATTTCCTTGGACTGTTACCGATTAGTATGTTTTAAATGACATGGGCTGGACCTGTAAATCAAAATACCTTTTTATGAGGTAGTTTTTGTGTAAATGCACATTAATGGTGAAAATTATGATACTAATAATATATATATATATATATATATATATATATATATATATATATAAATACACTCATTTTTGGTCCGACGAGTATAATTTTGGGCTATTTTTTCGCTACTCTGCGACTTAATTAGTTTGTTGGTTTCTGTTCTGGCTATTTTTTTCTAATTGGATTCAGTTTGGTGGTGTTTGTGATAGAATTATGACGTGCTGTTCGTGTGGTTTCGACTTTGAGAACTTGATTCGTCGTGTGCCCTAGGTGAAGACAAAGCACTGGATGTTTTTATCAATTACGGCGTTATTCTCTCATCCTTAACTTGCCCGAAATGTGACAGTGAGTGCCTAATACGAAAAGATCCGAAGATATTTAGGTGAAATAACCAATATGAACCTCTTAGGTTAATTGAATGCCCGGTTAGGTCAACTGTACGTCCTTAATGATTGGTTAGGTTAAGTCGTGATATTTTCGTTAGTTTAAATGAAAATGACGAGAGCAAACTTTTCTGGTTAATTTTGAAGTGTTTTGCACGTTTCCTGTGGTAATGCGTCGTTTACGAGATCTCGTAACATGAACATGTTAGGTTATGCTTTATCGTATAAAATGTAGTCAAAAATACATTTTTCAAGTGTATTTTCGTGTGCTTTGTTCGAATATGACCTTCATTTCTTGTGCAAATGAACAGAAATACAGTTGTCATTGTTAGAAAATCTAGAAGAGGAAGAACCATTGTTGTCCCAAGGCGATATGATTACTAAGCTGATTAATGCAGCATTGCTTGTATATATTAAGTTAAGGTGTGTATATATATCCATCTCATAACTGTAAGGTTAGTGAAAAATTCACTTAATTTAGAGCTAGCATTTTTGGGCTCTTGTGGCATCATTGTTTGGGCACTCTTGTAGCATCATTTTTTGGGGCGCTGCGCGTCTTTTCTACTCGTTTGTCGAATGTCGTACTTACAGGGTGTGGTCTTATAGAGAGGTCTCTTGCAATTCAGTTTGGTTGTTTAGATACAAGATTGTTGCATCGTGCAATAGTGCAGGTTGTGTTGTTGTTGCAAGGTTTAGAAAGAAGACCATAAATAGTGCCCCTTTTGTTTTTTATCTTAAATTCATGCAACTGAGGCCTAAGGTAAGCCCACATCGAGTCAGCAACCCTGAGGTAGGACCTAATAGGACCAAGTCCGTAAGTTTTTAATTCTAGCTTAACTTGGGCTGTAGGTTGAACTGGCCCTTCAGAGCTTGGCCGTTCACGGCTCAGCTGGGATTTTGAACCCAATAAAAAAAAATAATAATAACATGGTCCTTCAGAACCGGATTCTAGCCCAAGACTGAGTCAGTGACTATTTTTAGGCAAAGTTCTGATTGTGCAAATTGTAGCCCAAGTTAGGCCTAGACGGGTTGAGCATAATTGAGTTAAGGTCCCAGGGTAGAAAGTTTGGTCGACCAATTGCGAAACATGGCCACTCGTCTGTCATTGTTTTGGGTCTACATTTTTAACGGTTTGGTTAATTATGGTTTATTATTCGTAGGCGAAGGTTGCAGACTTCGGTGCGCCAGTTACTTCGGTAGAAAATTTGGTATTCCATACTAGTGGTTGGTCAGTACCCCACCCAGCAATTCAGTTTATTTGAAAAAAGCAAAATTTGAGTTTGATCAGTTTGGTTAAGTATTTTTGTCAATTCAGCTTATTTGGCATTGAGCCCAATTGTTGTTTGCATTGAAGATGAGTGCAGCTGAATTGAACAAGTTTAAAAAAAGGAGAAGCGCCTACAAAGGTCTAATTACAAAGGTCATTGCCACTATAGATTCTGCCATAGAGCAAGAGGATTTAAGTTTAGTGACTGCGCAGCTTTCCATATTAGAAACTAAAAAGGTTGCTCTAAGTGAAGTAAATGTTAAAATTGAGGCTCTTATAGAAGAGGATGTAATAGAAAATAACATAATTTACTTTGAAGAGATTATTGATGATATAATTAGAGTATGCCACCGAGCAAGAGAGTTTAGCAGCTCAGTACAGTTAGAGACCAGGTCTAATAATGAAACACAACCCTCAACAAATGGTGTTTGTGAAGTTAAGGTTAACAGATCTGCAGTTCAATTGCCGAGGCTTGTACTCAAAACATTTTCTGGGAGTATTCAGGAATGGCAAGGATGGGCAGACAGTTTTCAATCAGCAGTTCATTCTAGTCAAGTGTAAAGTGCGGTGGAGAAGTTTAATTATTTGCAGTCCCTCTTGGAAGGAGAGGCAGCAAAGACAATAGCAGGATTAGCATTAACAGAGGCTAATTATAATGTGGCTTGGGATATATTAAAGAAACGGTTTGGTAAGCCAGAGATCTTAATTAAAAGCCACCTCCGTGAACTTTTAGCTATACCTCCTGTTAATAATCCCAATAGTGTCAAGGAGTTACGGCAGTTATATGATGAATTTGAAGTTAGAACTAGGTCCCTGGACAACTTGGGTGTAGGAATGGAAAGGTATGGTATAATGTTGGTCACTATACTGGAGTCTAAATTGCCTAGCTCAATTTTGCTTGAATTAAGTAGGGGACACTCTACAGAACATGTGTACATCCCCTTCAGCAGATGTTAAGTCTTTTAGGCACAGAATTAGCATGACGGGAGGGAATTGAGTTTGCACAGTGGGATGTTAAACAAGGGGACAAAGGCAGGCACAGCGCCAAAGTTTCTACAAAAAGGAATAGCCCAGGTACAGTGTCAGCTCTGCATGCATCCTCTGAGAATAAATTAAAGGGAATCAAGGAATGCATATTTTGCGAAGACAACCACAAGTCATACAAATGTGAGGTGGCAGAGGCTTTACCTTTTGAGGAGAGAAAGGACAGGGTAACTAAGTCCACAGCATGTTTTAAATGTTTTTTGAAAGGTCACAGAGCAAGGTTTTGTAAGTTTAAAATTTTGTGCAAAAAATGTCATGGCAGGCATCAGCCATTATTGTGTGAAAACACTCTATGGAAAACTGATGTGTGGGTAGTTGGGAGGTAACGAAAATGGTTCACTGAGTAGGTAGGTAGTTAATCTAACAATTATTAAATTCCTTTTATGTCAATAACTGGGTGGATGAAACCAATTGGTTGCTCACCAGAGTTATTCTCCACACTAGTATTTATATACTGTGTGACAAGAGCGTGCTCGGTAATAGATGTACATTACCGATCAACCAATCGAAGAAAAAACCAAGACGACGCTGGTGGAAAAAGCCCCGGGAAAAGGAAGACAAGGGGGTACGAAAACGAGGAACGGGGCGACAAGACGGAACGAGAGAAGGGAGAAGAACAAGACAACGAAAAAGATCCCCACCAGCAAGTACGCTCTCAACAATTAGACAGAAGGGGAAAAGAGACTCTAATAACTAGCAGTAAGTGACTAATTGTGTTTTAACCCGGTTAGAAGTAAACGCATTAAATTAAGCTGGGTCAGACAAATTAGGCCTACATTGTGGCCTAAGACCTAGCATCAACTCATAGCTTAACAAAGGTGAAGGTAGATTGCCCTAACCTAATTTGGTGAGGAATCCTACTGTGGACCTCAATTTATCTGCCCGCTCTGGACCATTTCCGGAATCTCTAGGCTGACCCCTACAAGGCTAGACTTAATCTACTCTATAGTTAGACTGGAGATATTAGGGGTGGGTTAATTGTGGGCCAATTCATACAGAGCATTTTTCACATTGGTGGTTCGTGTGTGGGGAATTTACATACTTTAACCTTACTTAACAAAAATTGCAGAATTAGGCTAAATGGTCTAGCCTAAACCTAACCTAATCAAGCCTAAAGTAACAAACTTGCCTAATTATGTCTACAACCTAGGGCCTAACTAGGAAACATTTACATTTAAGGAGTCTCATTCTCTTATAAGCTTAGACTTGAGTGACACATAAGTACTTGGGGGGGATTAAATCAAATTTAAAACTTGACTGTTTTGTCCGATTACTCAATTTATTTGATCTCTCTTCTCTGGTAATTTCTTCTTGTCCTATATTTCATTACGATCCCCAGTTAAACAATTTTGACTTAAACATGGACAGTGAGGAATTGAAACAATTAAAAAAGAAAAAGAAGGGAAAGTTGGGTGCTGTTACAAAGGCCATGAACACTTTCAACAAAATTACACAACCAGGCAAGGAAGATTTAGAGTTAGTAATTATTAAATTGGATAAATTAAAAAAGGATATAATAGCCATTGATGAGAGTATTTCAAAATTAATTGAACCTGAAATGGCTGATGAACAACTTATTGACTTTTACTCTGATAATGAGCAGCACGTAGCCTTAATTGTACAACACATAAGGAGATTACAGTCTCGTTTGACTGACTTAACACCAAATAAACCTATTTCTGATTTTAATCAAAGTAGAGCTAACTTTCAACCAAATTTAAGTGGCATGCAAAATCCTGAGTCACCAGAATTTAGGGTTCAGTTACCCACTTTGCTAGTACCAACATTTGAAGGGGACACGGTACAATTCCCATCTTTCATTGAAAAATTTGAGTTTAATAGGTAATAAACCTTATATTTCAACTGTTGATAAGTTTAGCTACTTAACTAGTTTCCTTAAAGGCCCAGCCTATAACATGATAGCCTATTTACCAGCTGTAGGGAATTCATATGAAGTAGCTATTGATCTCTTAAAACGTAATTACATTAATAAAGATGAGATGGTATATGAATTATCTCAACAAATTTTTGATTTTGCACCCATAAAAGATAACCATAGTGATATGGAAAAATTTTATTCAAAATTAGAAGCTATTATAGGACAACTGGTTAGCAATGAGATAGATATTAAAGCTTCATCTTGGATTATACAAGGCATAGTTCTTAGGTGCCTTCCTTTGAGGATTAAAGATGTTTTAGTTCTAAAGACGGGAGAAAATTATCCTAATCTTGAAAATATCAGAAAACACTTTCCAACTATCCTAACTAATTACAAATTGAGAAATATTACAACACAAAATAAGACCCAGTGTATGGATAAACCAAAGACTGTCCCCAGAGACCAACTAGCTACAGCCAAACAGACAGAACTTGATACTGTAGAATCAAATGTGACCAACTGTAATACACGAACACCTACATTACAGAACTTTAATGTAACTGCTGCCTCAACTTACAAACCACATTGCAAATTTTGTGCAAGTGATGAAACACAGTAGTACTGGGTGTGACAAATATTCAGACTTAACTCCAGAGCTAAAAGATGTGAACAGTTGAACCTATGTAAAAGTGTACTGGCCAGGGACATTATAAGAAAGACTGTAATCTAGGTAAGATTCAATTGTAAGTTTTGTAAAAGTTTACGACATGTCTCATCAATGTGTGATTCACCAAAGTGTCCAAACAACAGTACTCAAACTCAAAAGATACCTCCTCCAAACAAAGGTAATCAAGAAAATGCCACTTTCATGGGACATTCTGTTTGTTCAAACAACGTAACAAGAAAATACTGAGATTCTTTTTACCAACTATTACTTTGGACTTAGTGAATGGTGGGGTAGCACCACTCCAGTGAGATGTCTTATAGACTGTTGTCTCAACAAACATTTGTTTCGCAAAATGTAGTTAATAAATTGGGTTTGACACCAAACCTGAATGAACAAGAACTCAATATCGCATCCTTTGTTAAGGATAACTCGGACAAAAATAGCTATAAGACAATGACCTGGAACTACATTTAGAAAATAAATTAGAGAAAATTGAAGCAGTCATTATTTCAAAAGTAGGACAAAACAAACTGGTTATACCCAAACTAGAACAAACCATAAATCATTGGAAAACACTACAATATAGCTGATAGACATATCACAACAAAACACAGTAGAAACATTGAAATGTTAATAGGGGCAGATTATATTAATCTTATTCATAAGGGCATAGTGAAGATAGGTGATGGTATAGCTTATCAGACTCCATCAGGAATAGCCCCTTTGGGTGACCTATCCAAATACAACCTAGACCTAAACAAAAATAGTTCATGACCAATAAATACTATGTGCCTCAACTCAGTCCTACATAACACTGTAAGAATAGCAACACTTTGAATAATATTATATCAACTGAGAACATTAATTCATCACTATCAAATGAAACTTTGGATGAGGCAATTCAAACTTTATGGTTGCTAGAATCTGTGGGTATACATGACACAAATCAAACTTCAGAGATCAGTTAATGGTAGAAAGATTTGAAGACACCATTCAGTGCAAAGACAATAGTTATTTGTTGAGTTACCTTGGAAAATAAATTGTCCAACTTTAAGAGATAATCTCAAAGTAGCTAAAAGACATTTATATAAAGTAAAGAAAAAACTCAAACAAGATAATATAATTAAAATGTATAATGATGTCTTCAAAGAACAGCTACAGAAAGGCTTCATTGAAGAAGTAACAAATAACCCTTTTAGAAAAGATGGTTGTCATTATTTAACTCACAGGGGGGTTTATCGACAAGATGCCCCAACAACAAAACTCAGAGTAGTATATAACTGTAGCCTCAAAGACAGTGATAAACACAGTTTGAATGATTGCCTGATTGAGGGTCCTAATCTCATTCTGACCTTGTGAAGTCTTACTGAGGTTCAGGTTAGATAAATATGCCGTACAAAGTGACATTTCAAAGGCATTTTTGAGAATAAATCTTAAAAATGAATATGATAAGAACCAACTTAGGTTCTTATGGTTCAGGGATCCATTTGATTTGAATAAAGGGTTCATAACCTATAGATTTAATGTTGTGTTGTTTGGAGCCAATTGCTCACCAAGCCTATTAGCATTGACAATTAGACATCATTTGAACCGGTTTAATAACTCTTTAACATTGAACTTCCTCAAGGAACATTTTTACGTAGACAATCTAATAGGCTCAACAACAACAAAATCTGAATTATCTGAAGTCTATGAACACTCTCAAAACATTATGCAACAAGGTAACTTAGAACTAAGAGAGTGGATTTCAAATGATGAGGATTTAAACAAAAAGATTTTAAAGGATAATAATGGTCTTACTGAGCCATCAGACAAAGTTAAAACTTTAGCATGAACTGGTATTTGGATGCAACTTCTAACAGTCATGATTCAATATGTACTAAAGGTTTTAAACTTGATGAGGAAGCAAACACTAAAAGACAAATATTATCAGAGGCTTCTAAAATTTTTGACCCCATGCGTCTATTCCTGCCTTCAACAATAAAATCAAAGATTCTCCTCCAAGAAGTTTGGAGGACAAATGTTGGGTGGGATGATCCAATAACAACTGAAGATCAAAAATCTTGGAAGAAGTTAGCTGCTGATTTAACAAAAGTGCAAAACATTAAAATACAAAGGGTCTGTGGGTTTAGGGATAAGCCCCAGAGACTTCATGTGTTTGCTGATGCAAGCACACAGGCTTATGGGTGCTGTGCGTATCTTGTAAGTCCTACAGAAAGTCATCTAACTTATGCAAAAGGGAAAGTTGCACCTCTCAAACCTACCCGAACCATACCTCAATTGGAACTATTGGCTGCTGCATTAGCCATTAAAACCATTTCATTGCTTAAGGATGCTTACCATGATGTGAACATAACTGATATCCACATCTGGCTTGACAGTCAGATTTGTCTTGCCTGGATACGGAATGATAGCATTAATAGTAAGAACATCTTTGTAAGAAACAGGCTAAAAGAAATAGCTGAAGCTAATGAAAGCCTACAAGTAAACTTTCACTCTGTTCCAACTAAACAAAATCCAGCAGACTTTCTGACCAGAGGTTTATCCTACAAGTTGTTGAAGTCAAACAAAACTTGGTTCATGGGACCTAAGTGGTTCTGTAATACAGACCAATGGCCTGTGGAACAAGTTAACTTGACATTAAATTTAATCTTTTCAAATGAAAAGGTTGAACCAATCACTAATTATGAACATTTTCTGATTTCAGCAAACTTGTCAGGGTCACAGCCTACTGTTGAGGTTTGCTCACAACTGTTTAACTACAATAAACAAACAGCTAAATAAAAACAATCATAATTATACAGAAGTTGCAACCAAGTATTGGATAGGGCATGCACAACAAAAGGAGTACAATAATGAGGTTAGAATCTTGACTAATGGGAAACAAACAAAAGAGCCTGTACCATCAGTAGTTGTGGATCTAAATTTGTTCAGAGATGAGGAAGGCCTTCTAAGGTGTAAAGGGAGATTAGACAAATCAAAACTGTCATACAAAAGCAAACATCCAATCCTTTTACCTAGATTAGCTATTTGACAACATTAATCATCAGACAAACACACAATGATGTACATCATATGGGGGTACCACAGACACTAACTACATTAAGAAAAACTTATTGGATACCCAAGGAAGGATCACTGTTAAAAACAGTCCTGAGTGAGTGTGTCACGTGTAAGCGTATTCATGCTAGGCCCTATAGGAAACCAAATCCTCCTGCTTTGCCAGAGGAGAGAGTTACTCTCAACAGACCCTTTGAGACTGTAGGCATTGACTATACAGGAGCATTGACTGTAGGGGTGGTTGACACTGAACAAAAAATGTACATTGTACTGTTTACATTGCTGCCTCACGAGCTGTTTATCTGGATGTTGTGGAGGACCTTACAGCAGAATCTTTTGTTGCTGTCTTCAAGAGATTCTGTGCACGACATTCAGTACCCAAGACAGTTTGGACTGACAATGCTACATATTTCAAGGCTGGTGAACAAGTCATCCACGACTTGTTAAGCAATGAACTCACACAATTATATATACAAAATTCAAACATAAAGTGGAAGTATATTCCGGTTGCCTCTCCTTGGTATGGTTCTATCTGGGAGAGGAATATACAAACAGTAAAGAATTGCTTGAAGAAAGCAATTGGTAAAAAACAGATACACTTGTTTGAGTTGCTCACTCTCCTGGCTGAGATTGAGAACATCATTAACAATAGACCACTCACTTATGTGAGTGACAACATTAATGACCCGGAACCATTAACTCCAAATCATTTGATTCGGGAGAACAACTTAGTCTCCTGCCGGACTACAATATAGACTCTCAGAAGACCCAAAACTGGACTCAACGACATGATGAGCTCCAGACTAAGTTACAACATTTAACTAGAGTAAAGCTCATTTCATTAAACAGTGGAAAACTGAGTACTTGATGGGTCTAAGGGAGAGACATAAACAAATGACTAAGAAGGATTGGTCTGACACAATTAAGGTAGGGGACCTTGTTCTCATACATGACAGTACTCCAAGACAATACTGGCCTCTGGCTAGAGTTTTAGAACTCAGACCAGGGGCAGACGGGGTAACAAGAGTGGTCAAATTAAGGACTTCAACGAGTGACACAACAAGAGAGATTTCTCTTTTGTACCCCTTAGAGTCTGGACCCAAAACAATGGACTTTGGAGAACCTTCTCCACCGACAGTAACAACTGGAGACACTGAACTTCCAGTAACTATTCCTTTGACAGTAGGAGTGGTAACGCATCCTACTACAACATTGACAGACACAAGACCTCAGCGACAAACAGCATTAAAGGCGCGACTAGTTTTTACAACAAAAAATAGATGCTGGGGAATTGTAATTTTATCTTCTAACTTTCACTTTCTTTTTTCTTATGGTAAAGACCATAGACAGTTTCATCCTATGGATGTATTTCTTTTTCTTCTAATTAAATGCTACACCTTCTCCATGAGAAGGTGAGGATAGTCACTGTTAATCAGATTAACAGACATTTACAGTCAAATAGTTAGCTAGTCTACACTCAGACATAAAAATTGGTGACAATGACACCAAAATTTTTATCTCCCGGGGCCCCCAGTATATGGAAAACTGATGTGTGGGTAGTTGGGAGGTAACGAAAATGGTTCACTGAGTAGGTAGGTAGTTAATCTAACAATTATTAAATTCCTTTTATGTCAATAACTGGGTGGATGAAACCAATTGGTTGCTCACCAGAGTTATTCTCCACACTAGTATTTATATACTGTGTGACAAGAGCGTGCTCGGTAATAGATATACATTACCGATCAACCAACCGAAGAAAAAACCAAGACGACGCTGGTGGAAAAAGCCCGGGAAAAGGAAGACAAGGGGGGAGGAAAACGAGGAACGGGGCGACAAGACGGAACGAGAGAAGGGAGAAGAACAAGACAACGGAAAAGATCCCCACCAGCAAGTACGCTCTCAACAATTAGACAGAAGGGGAAAAGAGACTCTCTAACAACTAGCAGTAAGTGACTAATTGTGTTTTAACCCAGTTAGAAGTAAACGCATTAAATTAAGCTGGGCCAGACAAATTAGGCCTACATTGTGGCCTAAGACCCAGCATCAACTCATAGCTTAACAAAGGTGAAGGTAGATTGCCCTAACCTAATTTGGTGAGGAATCCTACTGTGGACCTCAATTTATCTGCCCGCTCTGGACCATTTCCGGAATCTCTAGGCTGACCCCTACAAGGCTAGACTTAATCTACTCTATAGTTAGACTGGAGATATTAGGGGTGGGTTAATTGTGGACCAATTCATACAGAGCATTTTTCACACACTAGTCTGCTTATATATTTGTACCTGTTCACTAGCAAAAGCATTCAGTTTCAAATACATGTGTTTTGTTGTATTGTTTGGGGAAAGTATTGTGAGTTTGCTTTTATCCGCACTATAAATAATATATTAGTTTTGCGGATATCTAGTATCTACAAACATTATTGCACACGCATTTCAGAACTTATTACCACCACACGTCCACACCACCAGCATAAAAGTTATTAATATTTATCCTGATTTTTCCTACAGAACATCCAACTTTGGTATTACTGAGTCAGTCAAATAACTCATTAATAACCACAACAAATACATACATTAATACTATAAACGCAGTTTAGATAACTACTTCACAGAAGAGGGGACAGCAAAGACACTTGGCATACTCCACACTTGAGTTTCGGTCTGAAGCTCTTCCGGAAGACATAGCCTTTCTAGGCTGCTCCCCAGAGTTAGGTGAAAGACCACCTCTAGCGCCATACTCTACTTGAGGATTTGAAACACTGCAGTGTTTGACCGTTAATGTTGGATATGAATACCACTCTAAGAAACAGACAAACACTAAATTGATGAATACTAGGTACAGATTAATTATTATTGAATATAACGAAGTAAGTTAATTAAACAATAACAGTGTTTTAGAATAAACAATCTGACAATTTACAGAATGTGTAAAAACCAAAAGTTTTTTCCTTAGACAATGACTGATAATACTGATTACTATAAGGTTAATTGGTCAAATCTTAATCACTCTGAGGTAGACTACTATACAATGCAGACTGATGCACTACTAAGGCTTGTGACGATTCCTGCAGAAGCTTTGGTTTGTAAGAATCCTTCCTGTGATGATGTAAACCATATACTGTAGATCTCTTAAATAAGTATTATGGTGAGCTTGAACATGCCATTAAGGGTGCGAGTGGAAGTAGTTTTAAGAATAAAAAATGGGGAAAATACTCTTCCAACTGAAAAATAGAACTCATGCTAGGTTCAAGGGTGCTCTTAGATTTATAAGGAAAAATGAAGAGAATCTTTGAATATAATCTCTAGCCAGGAAATTACGCAATAGCAATACTTCCAGTAGGGAATTCTGGAAGGAGGTTAATAAAATTAACAATAGTAATCTTACCTTGCCAAATGTAATAGAGGGTGTACATGGTGCAAAAAACATTGCAGAACTGTGGAAAAATCATTATGAAACCCTATTTAATTGTCTCGGGGGGGGGGGGGGGGGATAGACTAAATATATGCCTAAATTTAGAACGCTCTGAGGAACTACTAATTAATGACTCAGGAATCTGGCAGGCTATTCATAAGTTAGATGATGACAAAAGTTGTGGCCTAGATGGCATACAAGCAGAACATTTAAAATGTTGTACCCCTCGTATAATACATACGCTTGCAATGTGTTTCACAAGCTGTATGATACGTGGGTACTTGCCACAGTCCATTTTGTCAGTTGTATTGTGCCAGTTGTTAAAAATAAGGGTGCTAGTATCTGTGATAAGAATAATTATAGGCCAATAGCACTTGCCAGTATACTTTCTAAAGTGTTAGAATATGTCATTTATAAGAGGATAAGCACTTACTTGCAGACTTATGGCAATCAATTTGGCTTTAGAGTGAAACATGGTACTTGTATATTCCTGTTTTTTGGATGCATCAAAAGCATTTGATAAGAGTTAACCATCACAAACTTTTCAAGAAACTCTTGTGTCGAGGGGTACCTAAATATATACTTAGGATACTTGCATTCTGGTATACAGAGCAGACCATGTTTGTAAGGTGGAAAAGCACTGTATCACCAGGTTTTAAGGTGACTAATGGTGTTAGGCAAAGAGGTATATTATCACCCTATCTTTTCTGTATATACACATGGATGACCTTACCAATAAACTGAAAACTGCACGTATTGGCTGTGTCATTGGAAAGGAAAAAAATTAATCATTTAATGTATGCTGATGACCTTGTTCTTCTGTCACCCTCTCCCCATGGACTGAGAGTACTGTTAGAGATATGTGAACAATATGGTATAGAAAATGACATCACCTATAATGGGGTAAAGAGCTGTATTTTGATTTTTAGGTGTAATCTACTGAAACATGTATCATGTGGGTCTTTTGAAATGAATGGTCAGACTATACCTGTCAAAGACACATATAAATACTTAGGTCATGTAATTACTCACGAGCTGCGAGATGAACTTGATATTGAGAGAACGTAAAAAGCTGTATGTACTTGTACAGGGTAACATGCTAGTAAGGAAATTTGGTATGTGTTCAGAATCAGTTAAAATTTATCTTTTTAGAACTTACTGTACTGCATTGTATACATCCCATCTGTGGTGGAATTATACAAAAACTGCTATGAATAAACTTTCTGTTGCTTATAATAATATTTTTCGTATGTTATGTAGGGAACCAAAATGGTGCAGTGCCAGTTTTATGTTTACTACGCGTAACCTACCTACCAGCCAAATATTAAGCCGAAAGAATATATATAATTTCATTACTAGGGTCCTGTCTTCAGATACTGTGTACCTCTTGGTTCAGACAACTGCTGGTTTACAATACCTTATTTTTGTAATGTAGCAAAGATTATATATGCGTATTAAGTTGTGTTATAATAAGTGTTATAGCAAGTAGCTATGTTATAATAAGTGTTATAAGATATCTCTTGTAATAACAATATGCATAAAATTGTCAGATAATTAATCAAATAGTATGCCAGTATGCTAGGTTAAGTGGCTATGTTGGCCTTATTTTTATATTATTTTTGTATTAAGTTCACTGTATACGTAAGATTGTACTTGTATGTTAGGTTAAGTGGCGATGGATTGTGAATGATCCGCAATAAAGATGTTTTGGTTTTGTTTTGTTTTGTAAAAACAAACTTTCAGAAATTGCAAAAAACTTCACTTTTTTCTACGTGAAGGTCAAAATATGAAAATAAAAACCCACTCTAATAGACAGAGTTTATTTCCACGACAGTTTCGACGCCCACTGGCATCCTCCTCGTGTTTCTGTATCCACCGAGGAGGATGCCAGTGGGCGTCGCGAAACTGTCGTGGAAATAAACTCTGTCTATTAGAGTGGGTTTTTATTTTCATATTTCAGAAATTATTGTTGAAAATAAAATTTTCTGTAAATAAGTAAACACTATTTTAAACATTAAATTTCAGTATATAAAATACAAATTTGTCAACATTAAAACAAAATTAATATTTCTTATCAATAAAAATTAAATAATTATATATATATATATATATACATGAAAGCCTATTAGTAAAAACATTAGAAGAACATAATGAATTAGTTACTCATATTAAAAGGAAAATATATTTTGTTTCATAAAAGAATGATAATATCTTTTAAGAAAATTTCCTATAAATTTATATTTAAAAAAATTATTTTATATTAAATTAATTTTATTTTATTTTTTAAATTGTTATTATAGTGGCTGAAGTTAATTTTTTAGTTATAACCGTTAAGGTGTTTGTACAAATTCTTAATTTTGCAACCTTCCTTCGGGAGGTTAAAAGAAAAAAAAATGGTGTCAATAATCCAGCAGGGTTGAAGCACCTTAAACAGAAAAAAAGCAAACAAACCGTTTAGGTAACCAATAACGCTTAGTGAAAATTTGTAATCTTCTTTCGGGGAGACAAAGAAAAATGGTGTTAATAATCTAGCATAATTACAGCGTCTTAAAAAGAAAAAATTCTTATCAATTCCGTATTGTGGTAATTCAGGGACGGTGTCCGGTAAATTCATCGCCTGGTAAATACATCGCCATACATTATTTAAAGGTGATAGTAATAAATATATAAACATTCACATATTGTTTAATTTACGATGAATGTATAGTTTGTTTCGTTGAATTTGGTTTCTGTACTTGTGATATTCAAATGTTTTAGATTAATGCTGGAGGGGAATGGGTTGCTTTAATTAGGCTTAGTTAGGTTAATTTAAATTAAAAATGTTCTGGATAATAGCAAGTGTCAAAACGGCAAGAATATAAAATACATCGTCGGTAAATTTATTGTCAGGTTTTTTATTCGTAGAATAAACACGTCGCATTAAAAAAGGATTTTAGCTAAATTGAAAAAAATTGTAAAGACAAAATTTTTAAATAACTGCAAGAAATGGAAGTAAAAATTTACACACAATTTAACAAAATATAAGAAGAAATCGACAATAATTGCAATTAATTTCATTAACAATGAAAAAGAAATTCAAAGAGAAAAAATTATTAATATCAAATTTATTCAATATATACTGTACATGGAAAAAGAAACCAAAGTTTCTTATCACCTTAAAAAAAATTATAAACTTTCAATTAGTATCTTTTTTCTAATTTTTTGAATTCTAATGTTTCGCGATTTACGATTATTTACTCTGCTAATAAAAAGCATGACGATGTATTTATCAGACGATGTATTTACCAGGCGATGTATTTACCAGGCGATGTATTTACTCGCGATGAATTTACCGCGATGAATTTACCTAGAATCATTCAGGGACTGGTCCACCTCCCTTCGGGGAAACAAAAAAAAAATATGGTGTCAATAATAATGAGGTTTGCAGCACCTTAAACAGAAAAAATGTAAATGTGTCTTAACTCATAGCTATTCGCTATAATTGGAAAACAATTTTTGTAATAATAATCAATATATGATGATAAAAACCCACTCCAATAGACAGTTAATTTCCACAACAGTTTCGATGCACACTGACATCCTCTTCGGGTGGATACAGAAAAACGAATGAACCAAAAACAAGAGGGAAAACAGTCGAGGGACCATTAAGAAATTTGCACCTAGGTTAGATCCCGTTCTCCCGACGCTGGAAGGGCATTTTTATTAAAAGGACCCACTTATAAGTACATACGCACAAATTTAAAACTTTCTTCTTGTTCTATACATACAGATTCTATTTTTATTTTTTTAATTATTACATTTATTATTAAATTTATTACATTTAATATTGCATTATTATTATTTATTACATTTAATATTGCATTATTATTATTTATTACATTTAATATTGCATTATTATTATTTATTACAGAAATTATAAATTCATTATTACATTGATTATTACACTGTTATTTATTATACAGAAATTATAAAACGAAGCACCTAGGCTAGATCCCGTTCCCCCAACCCGAGAAGGGCATTTTTATTAAAGGGTCCCGCTTATAAGTACCTTCGCACAAATTAAAACTATCTTCGGAGCTATTGAAGAATAGGGACCCCAGCCTTCTTTAGTTAGGCTTATAAGGCTAACTAACGAAAATATCATGACCTAACGGTCCTAACCTAACCAATCGTTAGGTTAACTGTACGCCCTTGACGATTGGTTAGGTTAGATCAGTGGTTCCCAACCGGTTTTGGCTTATGGCCCCCTTAGGAACCTTATTTTTTCCTGTGGCCCCCATAAGCATTATTTTCAGTAGGTAATATGCAGATTAACTCTATTTTACAAAAACAAATATATATAAAGGATATTAAAACAACTATTTGTATTCAGGTACAATATTATTTGTCACATAGGACTATAAACATAACAAAAACTAAACAGTGGCTAACAAAAATTTGCAGTTATTTACTTATATTATGTATTAATTATAAAAAAATATAATCAAAAGAAATACTGTACTTATAGCAATCTATTATAAATTAAAAAAACTAGTAAAATTACTACAACTTCGCAATATTAGGGTAAACAAATAAGAGCTACTTACACACTACAGCGACGATCCACGCGGTAAACAGACTGTAAGGATTTCAACCTGAAGTATTTTTATCAAGTCAACAACGCTGCCAGGCGCATAACGATCAAGCGCACAATAAGCTTGTAAGATGCAAAATATTTGTTTACAGATAAATTCAAATTCTATTATAAAATATCTAAAAAAAAGGAAAATATATGTATTGATAATTTTTTAAAATGTAATTCAACTACATAAATTAAAATTATCTATTGGCCTAACTATAATTTAGGCTTCAATAGGTTGTCCTGTGGCCCCCTTCATGGAGTCTGTGGCCCCTCTAAATCTTAACATTTTCCTGTGGCCCCCTTCAAATGTGCCATGGCCCCCAGGGGGCCATATGGCCCCCGGTTGGGAAACACTGGGTTAGATCATGATATTTTCGTTAGTTAGCCTTATAAAGCTAACGAAAGAAGGCTGGGTCCCTATTCTTCAATAGCTCCCTATCTTCTTGTTCTGTACATACAAATTCTATTATTTTGACATAATTACTGTATTTATTATTGCATTTACATTTTTTAACATTTATTATTATTACCTTTATACTAATTATTACATTTATTTTATTACCTTTATTATTAGTCTACATTTATTGCATTTATATTTATTTCCACATTTATTACTTCATACCTGTAGCCACGTTGAGGCAGACGAGGCGGCCGCCTCGTATGGCTTAACGGACATTTTGGATTAATGAGGAAACTGAATTTCAAAAGAAATCTGAGGAAATTGACAGAAATAGGGGGTCTTTCTTGTCTCATTAACTGTTTCCGATTTTTATGAAAACAACGTGATATGTACAGTTTTCACCTGATTTCAAAATTATAAACCATTTCATCGAGAAATACTTAGGTTAGGTTAAGTTAGGCTTATTAACATTTGATGTTTTCTAGGACACTGTTTTCTTTCGGTATTAAGTTATATTCTTGTAAAAAATGTACTGCATTTTCTTCTGTCTCAGTCTTCCTAAGTTCCTATATAATTCTATAAAATTAAATTTGTCAGTCATTGGAAAGTAAAAAGATGTTGAACTATATAGTCTATGCTTGCAGCGGAAGAACAAAATAGATGCGCAACGCCACCATTTAAAAAATAGCCTAGCGGCCCTAGCCTATGCTTGCAGTGATAGTCTATGCTTGCAGCGGAAGAACAAAATAGATGCGCAACGCCACCGTTTAAAAAATAGCCGGAGCTATTGAAGAATAGGGACTCCAGCCTTCTTTAGTTAGCTTTATAAGGCTAACTAACGAAAATATCATGACCTAACCTAACCAATCGTCAAGGGCGTACAGTTAACCTAACGATTGGTTAGGTTAGGTCGTGATATTTTCGTTAGTTAGCCTTATAAGCCTAACTAAAGAAGGCTGGGGTCCCTATTCTTCAATAGCTCCAAATAGCGTAGCCTATGCTTGCAGTGATTACACCGTTCTAGTACTTTTTGTAGTATTCTATAATTTACTTTCATTTGGAAAAAACTTATTTTTAGAATCAGCGTATTATTTTAAAATTTCAAAAGCCTACGTACGCTCTTTCAAACATTTGCTAGTTTCTGCACATTATAACTTTTTGGTTATATATTTCTCGATGAAATGGTTTATAATTTTGAAATCATCATGAAAAACTGTACATATCACGTTGTTTTCATAAAAATCGGAAAGTTAATGAAACAGGAAAGATCCGAAATAGGATTTTACCTGTCTCGTACAAATTATATTAATTATTATTAATTTAATAATAAATAATTATAATTATAATTAATACAATTATATATAAAATAATTAATAATTTATTATTATTAATTATTAAGTACAAAAATTCGATTTTACCTCGAGTCGTACAAATCCAGCGCTCTTAGCGCTTTTTAGGCAAAAGTCTAGCGCTCCTGAAAGTTTCAGTTGGCAACTCTGTAATGCAGGCACAGACATGTCCAACTGCTTGTCATTGTTTTGTTGCCTGAGTATCTGTTTTATTGGTGAAAAATGAAAAGAACGGCATCAGTAGGGCTAGCAGAGCTATTTTCGCCTCATCTGTTTTTAAGCTCTGGCTCCGGCCTTGTACTTCTATTATTACCTTTACATTTATTTTTATTATTCCATTTACATTTTACCGAAAAAAAAAGAACCAAAAGCGAGTAAGGAAACAATCCAGAGACCTTTAAGAAATTCACACTTAGGTTAGAACCCGTTCACCAGACTCCGTAAGGGATTTTTTGACCAAGAATCTCATTAAAGGGTCCAACTTATAAGTACTTTCGCACATATTAAAATTATCTATTTGTTCTATACATACAGATTCTATTATTTTTCTTTTGACATAATTATTACATATATAAAGTACCTTACTTGATTCCCAATCTATAGCATGATTATTTTGGCTGGCGTGATAAAAAATGGCATTATTAGTATTACAACTTCTGAAGGTATATTTGCGTTCTTTAATACGGGTTTCAATATTTCTTCCAGTTTCTCCTACATATACTAAATCACAATTTTTACAGGGAATGCTGTAGACACAGGCTTGTTCCTGTTTTGCAACGTTATTCCTAACCAATTAACTTTTCACGGTAGACGAATATTTGAACGCCAAAGCAAACTTAAAATCGTTGACGAAAGATTTTAAGTTTTCTTTGGCGTTCAAATATTCGTCTACCGTGAAAAGTTAATTGGTTAGGAATAACGTTGCAAAACAGGAACAAGCCTGTGTCTACAGCATTCCCTGTAAAAGTTGTGATTTAGTATACGTAGGAGAAACTGGAAGAAATATTGAAACCCGTATTAAAGAACACAAATATGCCTTCAGAAGTTGTAATACTAATAATGCCATTTTTTATCACGCCAGCCAAAATAATCATGCTATAGATTGGGAATCAAGTAAGGTACTTTATATATGTAATAATTATGTCCAAAGAAAAATAATAGAATCTGTATGTATAGAACAAGTAGATAATTTTAATTTGTGCGAAAGTACTTATAAGTTGGACCCTTTTAATGAGATTCTTGGTCAAAAAATCCCTTACACAGTCTGGTGAACGGGTTCTAACCTAAGTGTGAATTTCTTAAAGGTCTCTGGATTGTTTCCTTACTCGCTTTTGGTTCTTTTTTTTTTTTTTCTCGGTAAAATGTAAATGGAATAATAAACATAAATGTAATAATGGAAGTAATAAATGTGGAAATAAATATAAATGCAATAAATGTAATAATAAAGGTAATAAAATAAATGTAATAATTAGTGTAAAGGTAATAATAATAAATGTTAAAAAATGTAAATGCAATAATAAATACAGTAATTATGTCAAAATAATAGAATGTGTATGTATAGAACAAGAAGATAGTTTTAATTTGTGTGAATGTACTTATAAGCGAAACCCCCCTTAATAAAAATGCCCTTCTGGGGTTGGGGGAACGGGATCTAGCCTAGGTGCGAATTTCTTAATGGTCTCTGGATTGTTTCCTTCTCGCCTTTTTCATTCGTTTTTCGGTTTATAATTTCTGTATAATAAACAACAATGTAATAATCAATGTAATAATAAATTTATAATTTCTATAATAAATAATAATGCAATATTAAATGTAATAAATTTAATAATAAATGTAATAATTAAAAAAAAAATAGAATCTGTATGTATAGAACAAGAAGATGGTTTTAAATTTGTACGAATGTACTTATAAGCGGGTCCCTTTAATAAAAATGTCCTTCCAGCGTCGGGAGAACGGGATCTAACCTAGGTGTGAATTTCTTAATGGTACCTGAACTGTTTTCCCTCTTGTTTTTGGTTCATTCGTTTTTCTGTATCCACCCGAAGAGGATGTCAGTGTGCACCGAAACTGTTGTGGAAATAAACTCTGTCTATTAGAGTGGGTTTTTAACTTTTTATCATCATATTTTGACTTTCACGTAGAAAAAAGTGAAGTTTTTGCATTTAATAATAATCAAATTAAGGTCTATTGGCTTTATTAGAGGTAAATAATCGCTAATGAATTTGTTCAGAACGAAATATACTTTGGATTTTGATATTATTGCTCTTGTTTCAACATTCGGATGAGTTCGTAAAAAATGACACAGAAGTGAGTCTGCAGATAAACATTATTCCTGTGAATACTTTGTAGTTATTATACAGGGTGATTCATAAATGTGTTTCATAAATTGCAGGGTATATTCTGGAGACAAAAGTAAAGAAAAAAGACCATATAAACATACTGTAGGTCGAGAAACCCGTAGGTTTCGAGTTATAGCACGCGACAGAAAAACGAAACTCCTAAAGATTTTTTATATTTTATGCAAATACACAGTGTGATGCATTTGCTTCATTGAAGTAAATGCATGCCTCAGCACGTCGCACCAGTGATTGTCTGACACACTAAAAAAATTGCTGGAGTATTGCGGATCGTTTCGCAATTGTCTCGAACTCGTTGCCACAATTCATCACGTGCACGGACATTTGTAACATAAACTTGGCTTTTTAAATGGCCCCACAAGTAATAATCAAAAAGATTTAAATCTGGTGACCGAGGTGGCCTCGGAATAGAACCACCGCCCTATCCCCCTGTCAGGATATATAGCATCGAGATATTTTGGATGTGAGGCATCAGTTTGAACATTTATTTTAGTTCTAATGTATTACTTTTGTAAATTTAATTTAAAATAAATTTTCCTATGAGACTGGACTTATGGGACACCCTGTATATATATTTCTTCCGCCACTGCAACAAAATACTTACCATCCATTGTTGTAGCGTTTAATAAGTTTCTTTCGTCTTCTATGTAATTGCAGTTATACTGACACAGTAACATTCTGAAGTTCTAGTTCAGTCACTTCCGACAAATTTCGTTCATTGAATGTGGGTAATCCAAAGAAGACTCGTGTTACGTTCGTTCACTTTGTATTGGGGTTGGTAGTGCTCCGAGTTTGCTGGCTCCAGTTCCGGAGTGCCCCAGTGACTCAGTTCCTGCTCCAGGCTGACTCCAGAGCTGAGAGTGACCCCCAGCTCCAGCTCCGGAGCTGCTCCACTATCCCAGTTCCAGCTCCAGAGCTGCTCCACTAACGCAGTTCCAGAGTTGCTCCACTAACCCCAGCTTTATATCTTAAATTAAACTTGCTGACATTCACTCTACTATAAGTGGAGCAGCTCCAGCTCCAAGTTCCGGAGCGCTCCGATAAGTCTGTCTCCAGCTCTCCTCCGGCTCCACAATCCCAGCTCCAGCTCCGGAGCAGAGGATAAACAATTGGTCTGCTCCGGCTCCGAATCTTGGAGCTGGTTTTCTGATCCGGAGCCGGAGCACTGCCAACCCTACTTTATATTTTTGTCCACGTTGCAGAACATGGTTGGTTGACGTAGATGTTATTGAAGGCGTAGTAAAAAAATAATGCAACAATTTTGAATTACAAATTTGATTATTGTCAAACATACAATCGTTATTTTGGAGTACATAACGCTCTATCATTTAGTTTCCAACATAATGTCTAAGAAATTACTACACTCTTTATTTATGCTACATAGTGTCATTCTCACTGCATTGGTGAATATTTGTCATATTGATTTTGTTGATGATCTGTTCATACGATTTTTCTCTCAAAAATATGGATACGTTCACGAAATGAAATGAATATTGTCAAAAGTATTTGTAGGTTTATTCTGTCGCACTCGCAAAACATTGTATTCTAAGGCCGGCCGCGCACAGGATCGTTTTGCAACTCACGATTGACGACTTGGGGTCGTGACGACTAGAGTCGCGTGTGATTTTACATTTACAGAATCGGAGCCCCACATGTGTAGCGACCGCGACGGGATTCCCCAGAATCGCATCGCGGTTGCTAGTTGCTACAACGTTCGGGTCTTCCATTCTGTCAATGTAAAATCACACGCGACTCTAGTCGTCAGCAGTAGCGCCCACAGGATTTACTGACAGGAGGTGGGAACACTTCCACTACGTTATCTGAATATATATATATATATATATATATATATATTATATATATATATATATATATATATATACTAGCCTAAGACCCGCCCTTCGTGCGGGTCGCGGGTAGCAAAAATTAACCAAACTATCACGACTTAACCTAACCAATCGTCAAGGGCGTACAATTAACCTAAAAAAATAAATAAAAAACAATAAATTTTTATTTATTTATTTATTTTTATATATATAAGAGAAGAGGATTCTTTATACTGTACGGCATTGACGATTGGTTAGGTTAAGTCGTGCTAGTTTGGTTAAATAAAATTTTGTATTTTTTATTTTTTTAGGGTAATTGTACGCCCTTGACGATTGGTTAGGTTAAGTCGTGATATTTTGGTTAAAGCTAACGAAAATATCACGACTTAACCTAAACGTTCCTGAGCGTGACCGACAAACGTTCCTCAGCGTGACCGACTGACAAACTGAGCGTGACGGACTGACTGACAGACAAGGAAAAATAAAAATGATTCCAAGGCCTTTCGTGTATTCAGAAGTACACCTCGTCATTCCATATATATATATATGCGCAAACCCACAAGGAAAAAGAAAAACGATTCCAAGGCCTTTCGTGTATTCAAAGCTACACCTCGTCACGTATTTTATTGTGAAATTCATCCCATATATATATATATATATATATATATATATATATATATATATATATTTCGCCTGTCTGTTTGTTGGTTTGTCTGTCCTTTATGCAAGCGCAAACCGTTTGACCTAGAGCTACCAAATTTGGCACGGGAACCTCTTATGGGATGAAGAATGTTAATAAATTAAATAATTAAAATTACTGGGCCCGAAAGCCCCAGCACCGCGATTAAACTACAGAAAAGAACGCAGCCGTGAAAATTTTGAGTTTCACATTGTGTCACGCAGGAAAACTCACAAGAAAGACAATCATGCCTTGAAGTTTACCGTGAACGACATGCAACAGCCGGAGCAAGAGAAAACCTCCAAGAAAGACAATCACGTCTTGAAGCTGTCCGAGAAAGTGTAGCAGCTATCAGAGCAAGAGAAACACTGAAAGAAAGTCAATCACGTCTTGAAGCTGTCCGAGAAAATGTAGCATCTATCAGTGCAAGAGAAACACTGCAAGAAAGTCAATCACGTCTTGAAGCTGTCCGAGAAAGTGTAGCAGCTATCAGAGCAAGAGAAACACTGAAAGAAAGTCAATCACGTCTTGAAGCTGTCCGAGAAAATGTAGCAGCTATCAGAGCAAGAGAAACACTGCAAGAAAGACAATCACGTCTTGAAGCTGTCCGAGAAAGTGTAACAGCTACCAGAGCAAGAGAAAATCTCCAAGAAAGACAATCACGTCTTGAAGCTGTCCGAGAAAGTGTAGCAGCTACCAGAGCAAGAGAAACACCCCAAGAAAGACAATCACGCCTTGAAACTGACCGTGAACGACATGCAACAGCAATGTGAAATTTATCCCGGGCAACGCCGGGTACCTCAGTTAGTATATATATAATGTAAAGAACGACGCTTGTGTAGAAGAGCGTTCCGCACAAGATGAGGAGGGAGAACGAGCAAATGAAAAATGAGACATCCCAGGAATCGAACCCGGGATCATCCAATTGCCGGTCGGACCCCGATTAGTCAGTACTCGTAATTCTCCTACATACGAGCGGAATCAAATGCCCTGAGGGGGCACCTTCGCATGCCGTACATATATACATTTTAACTGCAAACAACACACAGTATAATTACCGTAAAGAACGACGCTTGTGTAGAAGAGCGTTCCGCACAAGATGAGGAGGGAGAACGAGCATTTGATTCCGCTCGTATGTAGGAGAATTACGAGTACTGGCTAAGCGGTGTCCTTGGTGCAGTGGTTAGCATATCCGACCAGCCGGCAATTGGATGGTCCCGGGTTCGATTCCTGGGAGGTGCCTCATTTTTCATTTGCTCGTTCTCCCTCCTCATCTTGAGCGGAACGCTCTTCTACACAAGCGTCGTTCCTTACATTAATTGTACTGTGTGTTGTTTGCAGTTAATATATATATATATATATATATATATATATATAATTGGTAATTTATAGAGGATATTTAAGCTAACACCTTACTGTATAATAGGGTGGATCGATTTTACATTTTTTTCGATTTCCATATTCTAATAGAGACAAAAACTTGCGCATGCATGAGAAAATAGCCTCTGCAAAATCTTAGCTTAATAGGTAATCATCTTCTGCCCCCGGCAGAGCGATGAAAATCATATTTTAGTAGTCAAAAACGTATTTTTCTTATAATTTTTAAAATATTTCAATATGCATCAAAATTATTCCTAATAACTATAAAGTCGATGAAAAAGACCTCATATGATCGTTTTTCCAAGCGCTTTGTCCTACGTTAATATCTTTTGCCCCCGGCAACAACGTCAAATGTTGAAAAAATAGGTAATTTATATACACATTTTCAGATCGGCTCTTTGTCTTAAATAATGCATTTATATATTTCCCATAGCATTTATATCGTTGCTTAGGCATGAAATAACACACACGCAAAATTTTATGACTCTAGGCTAGGGTTTAAAGGTCATCTCTGGTGAGTGCTGCCAGCAGCAGCTGCCACTGACGCGCCAGTACGCACTGCGCAGTTCCCTCAGTTGCTACCATTACAGGGCATTTTCTTTGACGGACGTAAAGATAAAACAATGACACAAGAAGAAATAGACAATGTGAATCATAGAAGGACTGTGGTAGAAGAGCATATAGTTTTAGTTCAAGAACCAGAATCCCAGTACATGGGGCATTTCACTCCTGCATCAGGTTCTGCCACTGCAATAACATCAGGTATCATCAACTTTCTAGAGACTAACAATATTAGCACGGACGACATTGTGGCTCCGGCTGTGATGGTACCGCAGTGAACACGGGTCGAAGGGTAGAGCCATTGTATGATTGAAATGAACTACAAAGGCCAGTTCAGTGGATCATATGCTATTACACGGTAATGAATTATCACTGCGACACCTCATTCAAGACTTGGACGGCAAAACAACTGGGCCAATGGGCTTTACTGGACCAGTTGGAAAACAACTGAACGACTGCGAAAAACTTCCAATTACAGAATTCGATGCCATTCCATCTCCCGACATTGACATATATGATGCCGAGTTGAGCACTGACCAAAAATATTTGTTAGGCATCTACAGAGCAGTGTCGAGCGGTAGCTGCTCTTCAGCTCTCGCGGCTCGAAATCCAGGTAAGATGGCGCATTCCAGGTGGCTGACAACAGCAAATAGATTTCTGCGCCTCTATGTTTCAACCAGTGAACCCTCCAGCACCTTCAACGAAATTGTGCGATTCATTATGACAGTTTACGCACCAATTTGGTTTAAGATAAAGAAAAACTCCAGTTTCACTGAGGGCGCAAAACATTTTTTCGAATGATGCGTCTCTCTCAGACCATGCCTCAAAGATCTAAGACATCGCCAACAAAGTCCTCCGCAGAAATTCTTTCTTTGCTCACCCAGAAAATATTTTGATCTCCATGCTACATGCCGATGAGCAACACATAAGAGAATTGGGATGGAGAAGAATATTAAAAGCACGATCAAAACAATCACCAGCGGGGGAAATTCGAGCCTTCGCCATGCCTGAGCTGCTCACGATAGTCAAACTATTACGAAATGATCAACTGGCAAACGGCTGAGGT
The DNA here is from genome assembly GCA_023014485.1 of Bathynomus jamesi. Taxonomy (NCBI): domain Eukaryota; kingdom Metazoa; phylum Arthropoda; class Malacostraca; order Isopoda; family Cirolanidae; genus Bathynomus; species Bathynomus jamesi. Next base: position 606,939 of record JAJOZX010000848.1, on the reverse strand, counting down.
GACCGAACCCCCCGTTACAAAAACAATACCTGATACCGAATAAAAGAGTTTGTTGAGACGGGAGACCAGCTGATGGACTGATCCCACTATTCCCTTGTCATACTCAGCGGTCGAGAGACTCATCAAATTAGTAACCGAAGCCTCTGCCAGTGTAAGTGGAATAAGAGAGGGACGGATTCATCCGCTCCCGTCTTCACTCCCGAACAAAAATTCCACGATTTGATTTAAGAAAGATTACCGTATGTAAATCGACATGCAGCCAAAGGAAGGGTGGTTGGGGCTGGATAGGGTGGAACTCGACGTACAGCCACCTCCTCGTGGTGAGTTCTGGGTTGCTAATTTTATAAAATTAGCAAGCGAGGAGCTGTACTTAGTACTTATCGTACTTATAACATCGCATTAACGTAATTATAATTCACATTTAGACTTTTCTCGGGACAGAAGATATTACTCTAGTCATAAAATTTTGCGTGTTATTTCATGCCTAAGCAACGATATAAATGCTATGGGAAATATAAATGCATTATTTAAGACAAAGAGCCGATCTGAAAATATGTATATAAATTACCTATTTTTTTCAACATTTGACGTTGTTGCCGGGGGCAAAAGATATTAACGTAGGACAACGCGCTTGGAAAAACGATCATATGAGGTCTTTTTCATCGACTTTAGAGTTATTAGGAATAATTTTGATGCATATTGAAATATTTTAAAAATTATAAGAAAAATACGTTTTTGACTACTAAAATATGATTTTGCATCACTCTGCCGGGGGCAGAAGATGATTACCTATTAAGCTAAGATTTTGCAGAGGCTATTTTCTCATGCATGCGCAAGTTTTTGTCTCTATTAGAATATGGAAATCGAAAAAAATGTAAAATCGATCCACCCTACTGTATAAGGTGTAACTGTATTTATACTGTTATAAGTTAAACAAAAGCAATAAAAGCACACCAACACATAGATAACAATTTGATATAAAAATAAAAATATGAACTATTGCATGTAAATATAAAGTGTGTTCGAGCGAGCAGTGGAAACAAAATTTGAGAAAAAATAGAAATTTTGTGGGCAAATAATTTGATGTCGCTTACTTTATTTGCATCTGTACAGTAACTGCAAAAATGCATAAATTTTAGATTCAAACAAGGCTGTGTATAATATATATATATATATATATATATATAACTGCAATGACCACGCAGTATATAATGTATAGAAACGACGTAAGTATAGAGGAGTGTTCTGCACACGAGGAAGAGAAATAACGAACCTCATTTTTCATTTGTTCGTTATTTCTCTTCCTCGTGTGCAGAACACTCCTCTATACTTACGTCGTTTCTATACAATATATATATAATATATACTTATGAACCTTATGTTGTTCGTGCGTTGGTCTCTCTTCACAAGGAGGTCAGCTGGTGGCCCTGCCTCTAGGTCTGGCCTGGTGGAGGAGCGAGTTGCTTTCTTGCGCTCTCCACCGTACATAGCCAGGCACGCCAGCTCATCTGGTACTGTCCTGAGCCAGGCATCCAGTCTTTTCTTGAAGACTTCAACTTTGACCCCCGTTACGTTTCTGAGGTCCTTAGGAAGCTGGTTGAAAAGTCTTGGCCCCCTGACAACCAAGCTATTTTCCTTCAGGGTTGAGGAGGTCCCTTGTCGGGCCTTTAATTTGGGAACACACACATTCTGCCTTTCCTATTTTCCAGTGTTGTTTGAATGGTAATTGGGTTTAGTTTTAGGTTTGGTACCAGTTTTTCGATCATTTTCCATATGTAGATTATGATGTACCTCTCTCTTCTTCTTTCCAGTGAGTACAGATTTAGTTTACGTAGTCTTTCCCAGTAGTTGAGTTCTTTGCAGCCATCAATCTTGGCTGTGAAATGCCTTTGCGTTTCTTCTAGTTTATTAGTTTCTTCCTTTTTATATGGGGACGTCAAAACTGAGCAGTATTCAAGTTTTGGTATAATCAGTGTTTTTAGCATTTTTTTACTGTCCTGTCCCTTCTCTTGAACGTTCTTAGTACCTGTCCGGCGACTCTTTTTGCTTTATTTATCGCTATATGATTTTGTGTTTCGAATTTCGCATCATCTGTCATTATTATCCCGAGATCAATCGCTTTCGTGCTTCTCTGAATTTCCTGTCTATCTGGAGCATAATATGCAGTCTAAGTTCTTCTTTTCTACCATATCTCAAGAGCTGAAATTTCTCGGCGTTGAATGACATGTTGTCTTCTGACCATTTGTATATTTTGTTCGTGTCCCTCTGCAAGGCCTCCACGTCATGTACATCGCTGATTTTTCTGCTGATCTTTGTATCGTCTGCAAAGGATGTTACTATACTGTTGCTGTTTACTCCGCTTTCTATGTCTGTTAGCATGATAATGAACAGGAGTGGGGCCAGTACTGTCCTTTGTGGTACTGAGCTGCGCACTTCCGATTCTGATGATGATATACCTTGAATTTTGACTACCTGCAGACGATCTCTAAGGAAGTTGTAGATCCATTTTTCCACTTTGCCTGTTATATATATATATATTATATATATATATACACACACGTGAACCAAAAGTAGGTGGACAGCAGGTTGAATACGGTTTGTTATATTTATTATAACTATGGTGTTCATTATAACTATGGTGTTCATTATAACTATGGTTTTGTGTTATATTATATTAAATATTATAACTAAATTTATTTAAATTTTATTTTGTATTATAGTATACAAAAAAATTAAATATGTATTCTCAAAATAAACGTTATCATTTACTGTCCACCTACATTTGGTTCACCCTATATATATATATATATATATATATATATATATATATAATATATGTTATCAAAGTGTGTAACCAGCCATTTCGCGTAATGGCTGAAACTTTTAGTCATTTCGCGAAATGGCTGTTTCACTTGATCATTTCGCGAAATGATTAAAATCTTCAGCCATTACGCGAAATGGCTGAAATTCCACCTTGGTTATTTCGTACAGATCATTTGCCCGGTTAGGTCAACTGCATGCCCTTGACAATTGGTTAGGTTAAGTTGTATTATTTTCGTTAGTTTTAACGAAAATAACACGACTTAACCTAACCAATTGTCAAGGGCATACAGTTGACCTAACCGGGCAAATGATCTTGTAAGTTGTGTTATTTTCGTTAGTTTTAACGAAAATAACACGACTTAACCTAACCAATTGTCAAGGGCATACAGTTGACCTAACCGGGCCTTCAATGGCGGACATCGGAATAACATTGAAGGCCCAGTTAGTATTTGAAAGCCTCTATATTGAAAATTCAAATATGTTCAAATGTGTATTTGAAGAGTGTTTCTCACTTATTTGAAGAGACCTGTGGATGTATGTATGTTTTAGTAGATTTAGTTAGTTAAATAAAGGTTTCCAATTTTATTGTGATGTTTGTTATTTCTATGAATTCATGACAAAAGTCATTTTAGCCATTTCACGAAATGACCAAGGTGGAATTTCAACCATTTCTCGTAATGGCTGAAGATTTTAGTTATTTCGCGAAATGACCAAGTGAAACAGCCATTTCGCGAAATGACTAAAAGTTTCAGCCATTACGCGAAATGGCTGGTTACACACTTTGACTGTAACATACACATTCAACGGTGTAAATATTTTAGATAGTATCATTAGCGTATACTGTATATTCGGTAGATTTTCATAATTTTCCGTATTGTTTTAGAATTTTGGTAGATTCTCATATGTTGGCTTATAAGGCTAACTAACGAAAATATCACGACCTAACCTAACGAATCGTTAGGTTAACTGTACGCCCTTGACGATTGGTTAGGTTAGGTCATGATATTTTCGTTAGTTAGCCTTATAAAGCTAACTAAAGAAGGCTGGGGTCCCTATTCTTCAATAGCTCCCTGATTTTTATATCTGTGCATTTTATGTATATATCTGCTTATAGGAAAAAGTTTTATACAAGTACATATAATAGCAATATTTATATACATATTATGAACGACGGGGGGCGGCATTTGTCCAAGTGCCTCCCTACTTAATCTGCGGGCGCTACTGGTCGTCAGTCGTGAGTCGCAAGAGATCCTGTGCGCAGCCGGCCTAACTGTTTTATCATACTTCCTCATTTTTTTCCTTATCTTAAGAACTGAAAATTTTCGATTTTACATTTCATACGCTTGTCTTTCTGACCAAACCGTCCATACGCATATTCTGCTTGTGTCCGTTTGTAAAACTTTCACACGTCCGAGTTTCTAATGTTGCTCTTAATTTTTGTATCATCAGCAAAGGATAATATATTATAGTCAACACTGAAAATTCCTATGATGCGCGACTTTTGCGCCACCATATATATTGTGCAGTAAAAGCAGAGAAAAACACGTGATCTTTTTAATAAGCAAACAACCACAGGGAAAAGGAAAAGTAAACACGAAATCCGATTTCGTGTTTACTTTTCCTTTTCCCTGTGGTTGTTTGCTTATATATATAAGTTATATTGTATATATATTGTATATCATACAACTCAGAATGGTTTCCTGAGAAACTTTTATGTTACACACAGACCGTGCATGGAATAAAAAACTCTTCTGGAAAAATTAAGTCCGAATAAGTAATGATAAATGACAAACACTATATTATTTTTCTTTTTCATGATGTTAGCCCGACGTGGGCAACGGGTCACTCAAAAAGAGGCCCGAAAATATAGCTTCCCTCACTAGCTATTTGCCAAGCAGATAGGATCCAGCTTTGGGACAGGATCTAGGTTTAAACACTAGATCCTGTCCCAAAAGACATGAAAAAAGAAAAAGAAAACTGAAAAAGAAAAACTATATTCTTTGTCCTTTACCATCACTTATTCGGACTACAGTGGATTAAATTTCAGAGTTCATATATATATTATTTTTATTTTTTAAAACCAGTTGAGTAGTCTGGTCTGTTTACGAAGTGAACTCGAACAATAGTTGTTAAAAAAAAAAAAAAGCTATCAAGGACGGTAACTAAAGACTTGACTGAATATTTAAAAAATTTAGAATAAACAAAAACAAAATTCAAGAGAACATTAACTCAACATAACACGTATTCAATTAATAAATTAGTTACCCACAATAAGAGAAAAGTATATTTATCGTGAAATTTAAATTCAAAATTTCTTTATTTTTTCTGAAAATTTTAGAGTTTAATCTTTCCTTTTCTTCTCGTATTTATTTATTATTTTTATTTCTTTCTCTCATTTCTTTAATATAAACTTGGGGAGAAAGTATAAAATTGCAATGAATTCTTGAAATATGCTTTTTGGGGTGCTCGGCGCACTATAGTTTTAAAAGTTTGTTACCATTGCAATAATATGTAATTATACGACGTCAATTGTAGTGATGTGGTTGTTTATCTCTCTTCGTAACCTCTACGGTCATATAAGTTGAATTTATTGATATAACAGAGGTGAACTTACAGCTTCCCATGTCAGGGCCTTTGGTCGGCGCGCCCCATTATCATCCCTACAGGGGCAAAACAAACTTATGAAGGATTAATAGTATTTGAAATGTACTTAGTTTTTCAGCCACTTTTCCGTTTGCTCAGGACAAACTTTTTTCAAACCCCACTGGAAATCCGGTCGCGACCCACCACCGTTTGAGAAACACTGGGCTACGACATAGCCATATAGGACGTCGAGCTGCTGCTGAGAGCATTAGGGGGAAATCATCGGAAACCCAATCCGTCAAAACAACAAAGATTTCTGTTTCTTTTGTGAAGATGGAACTTCGTTCAAGTACCTTTTGCACAAATTTCAGACAGATAATGCGCGCTTATCACTGAAGCAGGCCATAGAGAAAGTGGAACTCAGAAACTCTGTATGTCCATTGACCAACATGATGCACATGTCATTGATATCAATATCATAAAAATGCTGGGCCACTCATGTCAGCCACGCGCACTACAAAGAGCAAGAGCACATAACAGTTTCATTCAAATCCAGTAGACGAAGTTGTGACAAAAATAGATTTTCTTTAGCCTCGTGGAAAGACTTCTGCTCTGCTAGAAGTAAATGCTGCAAACATGGGCCTTATTAGTTATTACAGGATACATGAAAGCATTTTATCTGCTAATAGCGTGCACAATTCCAGTGCAGCTGCATGAAGCTGAAGCAACTGCTACTGAGTAAAATAACGCCGAGTTCCACAAACTGAAGTGAGCAAATGAATCAGAGAGAGTTCTGCAATACAGTTCACTATGGCTGATGCCCCAGCTGCTAGAGGACAAAGCTGATGTGTGGTGGTTTCAGCAGGATGGTGCGCCACCCCATTTCCACAATGAGGTTACAATATTCATGAATGAGCAATTGCTTGATCATTGGATCGGGCGTTGGGGCTGGGGGGCATTCCTTGGCCGGCTCGTTCGCCCGATCTAACCTCCCTTAACTTCTTCCTCTGGGGCTATGTCAAAAATGAAGTTTTGTTCCACCAATGGCAACGACTTTGGAACATTTGAAGGAAAGGTTACGTGAGGCTGTTAGAAAAGTTCAGTATGATATGCTACAGAGTGTATGGCGGGAAACAGAATATCGCTTTGATGTCTGCAGAACCACAAAGGGAACTCATATTGAACTTCAACAGCTCGTAAATAAAACTTTTGAGTTCTTCTTTATTTGTATATCTTGCTTTTCGCTGTAGCCTTGTTAGTTTTTTCATAATAAATGTTTAAAATCGGGAAGATCATTTGTAATCAATCACCCGATATATAATTATACTATATATAAAACCAGTTTATATGTACAGTGACTTGTACACCCATCAAATAAACGAAAAAAGATAACTCCCTTAGACCTAAATATAAATTAAATCCCGATACAACAAATGCAGTCAGCCAAACTTTTAAGAATTTCCCTCAACGCAAACTGTAATTCAAATAGATCACGGAAAATCTATAGAACAACTTAGCCAAAGTCGTATACATAGTTGAAAAATAGGTGCAGAACTCTTCAAACAAAGTCCTAAGATCCATATATAGTAGACCCTCACTTTATGCGGTCTGACGTTACACGGTTTCATTTTAACAGGGTTATAAATTTGTGGAACAAAATTCTGAAAAACACGGTAAGATTCAATATAACAAAGTTCGCGCGAAAGAAAATTCCGCGAAGCATTTCGCGGCGCGTATGTTTTACCCATAATGCTTTGTCGTAGAGAGATACACTTCGGTTACCTTGTGGCTGTCCTCGTGTTCGGTTGTACCCAGGGTCGCCGAGAGGGCGGGCAAACCGGGTTAAATCCCGGGGGCCCGGAAAGAGGGGGATAAAATCTAAAAATATTAATAAAGCAATTGATTAAATAACAGAGGAATTATAATTAATGAACACATATTTTATAGAGATTATCATAGTCAAACTGAAACAGATAAAATATTATCCGCGGTGCACCAATGCCCAAGACCGACTGATAGATCTGGGAACCATTGTAATTGAAAGCCAGTTAGCCCGTACTTTAAATTTCATCAGAATCATTTACCACTTTGCTAGAGAGAAGGCAAAGAAAGTGCACTTCTAATTATGAAAATCTTGCAGTAAACAATTGTCTTGCTTGCATGGACTGGTACGGCATTTGTAAATTGTATGGTGATACAGTTAATGAAAGTGAAAATGAAAAGGTTTATTGGCAGACTATAGTCCATATGACAAATATTATTAATACAATGACAGTTCATATACTAAGGATAGAAATATATACAACTGATTAGAAATAATACTGTAATGTCGGAGTTAAGTGGAGCTACAGACAGACGTTTTCTACCAAGAATTCCATAGCTTAGAGGCTTAGAGGATAGTAGTATAGCCGCAAAAGGGGAGAGTGCAAGAATGTTGCAAGTGATTAAGTAATGTTGCAAAGGGGGGTGGGGTTGTTGCAAAGGGGGTGGGGGTGTTGCGAAAAAAAAATACCCCAATGGGCCCTTTGTTGCCGGTTGCAAGGGGCATGCAACTTGGGGGTGGAGTTCTCCCCCAAGCTATTCCCCCCAAAGGGCCAGAGAGAAAGGAGGAGAGGTGTTCATCTGGCAGGAGCCAAGTGCATATTAAGACTTCAGCCGAGTAGGCGTTGTTTTATAGGCTCCTAATCAGCCAGTTGGCTGAGCCAAGGGGGAGGGGTATACCTGAAGGAGAGAGAGACACCTGAAGGAGAGAGAGAGACACCTGAAGGAGAGAGAGAGACACCTGAAGGAGAGAGAGAGAGTAGTTGCCTTTGAATGCAAGGCATGCAACTTGGAGGCGGAGTTCTCCCCCAAGCTATTTTCGTTTACCTAACCTAAGAGGCCTCTAAGGGGTTTTCCCAAAGGGCCAGAAAGAGAAGGACCAGAGGTACTTGCCCGGCTGGGAGCCGAGCTTGAATGACTCCGTCAATCGTCTCTCGGTCTTTTATAAACCTCTATTCTGGCTGAGTTGCCAGATAGCGCCATGTATTCAGTTGCTGAGTTGTCAGATCACGCAATGTATTCAGTTGCTGAGTTGCCAGATCGCACCATGTATTCCAGATAGCAATATTTATTAAATTGTACTTGTATATAATAAACTAATGAACCACTCGTGTACACAAACAATATAAAATGCCACAATATATATTTATATAGTTAATCAGTTGGTCAACCATATAAAATAACACTATGTTTATATAGTTAATCAATTGGAAGATTCAATTGAAATTAGTCAAAACACATAACTTTTCGAAACAAATAACGTAGTTATCCTGCACATAATTCAACCATAGAAAACTTAATAATAGAAAATAATTAATTTTTATGGGTGACTATTTTATTTCGACATAAGTTTACTATAATTATATATATACAGTCTTTTAAACATCTTATGATATATATATATATATATTAGTGTTTCACTATAGATGTATAGATGTATATAGGGTTTTACAATAGATGTATATAGTGTTGGTATTTGAAACTAGCAGTAAAAATCGTGAACAGCAACTCATAAGACTCTGTAGTTAATCTTATGCGAGGTACGGTTGAAAAATATCTAAGTTGTATCATTATGTAGAACATTACAGTATTCGCATGAAGGAAGGAGAGGTTGCAACCTCTACTTGAATAAATGTATTTACTTAAACTGCACAAAGATTATTCTCAAATCACTATTTCATCTTATCTCATAAATAGGGTTTCGTCGTGGTCAATGGGGTTCCCCCCAATCCCTGATAAGTATCCCTTCACTCCATACGAGATGAAAATTTATGAAACACACGAGCCTCATTCCATGCGAAAAAAATTGAAAAAATACGAGAATTTGCGAAAATTCATTTAAAAGTTGAAATTAACCAAAACACAATCCGCTAGAGGAAAGGAATTCCGAGAATCTGCCCAACTCGATTGACCATAATTTACCTTTCTACCAGTCAAATCGATCAAAACCTCACCTCACTCCGACTCTTAGAAATACACACAATTATATTAAATAGCAATCAGCGAAAGAAATAAGGTAGGCACACCTGAATGTACTAATAATTATATATATATATATATATATATATATATATATATATATATATATATATATAGAAAGAGAGCGAGAGTTTGTTCAAATAAAGGAATCCAAATAATATTTCCATTTACTCAGTTTTCCCAAAATATTATTTAAAATTAAGTGTACTAATTTAAATTTACTTTCTTTTTCCAGGTTAACTATACCCACAATTATAATAAATAATAATCGAAAAATGGCAGAGTTTGTTTCTAGTGAGAAAGGAAAGCCAATGCTCTTAGTGAATGGGTTTTTATATGTAAGAGACCTAACCTAACCTAACCTACGAAATACATCTCGTCAGGGAGTCGTTGCTTACTCTTCCACATTTCAACATAACAGGATTATTGAACCGGATTTAAAATAACAAAATCATTTGACCCGAGGCAGTAGTATGCCCGAAAAACATCGTAATGCACGATTTTTTCTATGGAGCAATAATAATTAACTCTTTCTCGCCGAATTGGTAAGCTTTTCACCCGACCTTAGACCTCCAGTTTAACATGGATTCAGAAATACATCTCGTCGATGGGGGTCGTTGCTTACTCTTCCACATTTCAACATAACAGGATTATTGAACCGGATTTAAAATAACAGGATCATTTGACCCGACGCAGTAGTATGCCCGAAAAACGTGTTAATGCATCATTTGACGAGTCAGTAGTATGACCGAAAAGCATGTTAATGCATCATTTGACCCCGAGTCAGTAGTATGACCGAAAAGCATGTTAATGCATCATTTGACGAGTCAGTAGTATGACCGAAAAGCATGTTAATGCATCATTTGAAACGAGTCAGTAGTATGACCAAAAAGCATGCATGATTTTCTCTTTAGTAATAATAACAACTAGCTCGAAGAGTGACAACGGATAAAGTTTTCACGTCACCTTAGATCCACAGTTTAATGTGGAAACTGAATGCTATTTTAAAAATATAATTAGGCTATATTTCTTTATTATAAAATAAGTTAACAATTATGTTAACACAAGAAAACAATACTATTAACTTGTAAGTAAAAATATAATATGAGGGACTACCATAGAAATGTAAGTGCCTATAATTCAAGAAACACGATTTTATATATATGTTACTCGTCCGGTCCCGTTATAGCGGATTGGTACACGTCATAGCTCCACCCAGCTACACCGGCAGCCAATCACTACGAACATCTGGTCTTTTGGGCGGAGCTTGGCGATTGTGCATATAAAAGGGGATATTTTTCAGTTGGGAGTAACAGTAGCTATTTTCGCGTCAGTGAATAATCATTCCCTCCACCATGGACCTGTACGTCTCCCCAGACTTGTATGAAGAAAGTGACGCTGCAGCATTAACGACAATTAGTCTTTTTAACGCGATTGACCGTGACGAATTATTTCAACGCAAACCGTAGAAGATATTTGCAGTGACGCTCCTTACAATCCGACGCAAGGGACTACCATAGAAATGTAAGTGTCTATAATTAGATTTATATATATATATTGGATGGGGTGTAGTATCTCGTCAAATAGATACTCGCCAAAAATATCAATCAATGTTATTTTGTTACCCCATTATGCTAAAATCGAAATTTTTTTATGGCAATCAATGTTATTCCTCGAACCAAAGATATCTTCACATAATGGGGATCTGTCTGTATACTCTGTATATGTTTTAAAAGAATGAACATTATTCCTTTAAGGTCCGATGAGGATTTGACACGTGTTATACAATCTTTTGAAGAATCTCGGAATACGGGGGATATACTGAACAGTCAACAATGTCACACATCCTCCACCATGGACCTGTACGTCTCCCCGGAATTGTATGAAGAAGTGATACTGCAGCATTAACCGCAATTAGTCTTTTCAATGCGATTGACCGTGGCGAATTATTTCCAACGCAAACCGTGAAGATATTTGCAGTGACGCTCCTTACAACCCGACGCAAGGGACTACCATAGAAATGTAAGTGTCTATAATTCGTTTTTATATATATATGGAGAGTTGTAGTATCTCGTCAAATAGATACTCGCCAAAATTTTTATGGCAATCAATGTTATTTGGTTATCCCCATTATGCTAAAATCGAAATTTTTTATGGCAATCAATGTTATTCCTCGAACCAAAGATATCTTCACATAATGGGGATCTGTCTGTATACTCTGTATATGTTTTAAAAAATGAACATTATTCCTTTAAGGTCCGATGAGGATTTGACACGTGTTATACAATCTTTTGAAGAATCTCGGAATAGGGATGGATATACTGATCAGTCAACAATGTCACACCGAAATAATGTAAGTGTTTTTCGATCTTTTTGGGATAAGAAGACAATATATTTTCATAAATTTATTAAATGAAAGAAATCAGTACAATAAACAACTACAGAATATATCGTTACAAATATACGAACAAAAACATTATAATATACAACGAGTACGTACAATTGGAAAACGGTTTTTTATCTGTCTGCATACCATTTCATCGTTTCGGCGAGTGTGACACGGGTCAAATAAATTTAAAAAATTTATAAATTCTTTATCATTTGACATATGCATGAGAAATGAGACGCAGTACATTCCGCAAACATTAGTAAAATATCCTTGCATGCGAAATGGGTTCCATACAACTTCGGGAATATGTAACTGAGCGAGAAATTTTACAATAATAGGGTCACTCCAGGGTTGAGTACCGAGTGAATCAAAATAGTACAGGCGCTGTCTATTTTTAAAATAGACAGCGATCCAGTGAATCCCTTCATTACCGATGATGTCTGTGTTCACAATAAGACTACCGCATTCTCGCGTACTTGGCAAACTCAATGTTTCATTCTTCGCAAACACGCCGATAAATTTGGAACGTGTGACTCGCTCCATTACTTTCTGAAGTGTATTAGCATCCATTTTAAAAGTCAGTGATAACGCTCCTAAATCTATCTACTTCTATTAGGGCTTGCGATTCGAGATATACTAGTACACTAATAGGAGCGTCTATAGGCTTGGCGAATTCCAGCCGCACTGAGATGTTTCCGCTCTGCTGTGGGGTTAAATGGGTATTTACGCTAGCAGATAAGTCAGGTGTAATGTCAAACGGATAAAGGTTAAATTGATCAATGAATTCTTCCTGCGTTACCCCATTACCAAGCTCATCACAATCACCTGCAATATGGGTCAGATTACTATAGGCTCTGGCACAAAGCGGTAACACAGCGTCTGATGAATAGTCCGTACCCATTGTTCCACCCAAAGCAGTGCCATTAACGTATAGAGTTATATTTTTAAGTCCGAAATTCTCGAATTTAAAGGCACTCTTTTATATTTTCCATTCACCGAAGCGTGGTCCTGCATGCCGATTAATATCCTTTTAGGAAGATTTCCCAGGGCAATGTTTTCTATCTGCTTCGATGCCAACCCTGCAGGAACCGTATATAGTTTGATCTGCACTCTGTTAATAGGATATTTCACTGTAGCGTTTAGTAAATTTTTCTCAATTTCTAGTTGTTTTGGTGAACTTAATTTCACTCGCCGTACGCGGAGGTATGTGTCCATAATGTGAACCACAACGGGCTTTGCACCCTCTTCTTGATCAGCATCCAGATTTAAGCAGATCTCAGGACTCGTGCGGGTGAGCTTTATTTTCATATCCACCCCGTTCACAAGCAACTTCTCCTGGAAAGTGAAATCTGTGTGCAACCGTCCAAAACACTCGTATATTTTCTTTTTAGAATTTTTAAATTTGTCCTTTATACTATTTTCATCTTTAGTTTGATAATATCCCTCCGCACTTAAAAAGGTAGCCTTCGCTTCTTTGGAAAAGTTGAGGACATTTTCCAGATAGGCTCGTAGATGATAGTACCCCGTGCCTGCCGATATGTTGGTCTGATTTAAATATACGTCACACTGGTTGAATATGGAGTGCAGAAAGTTTGTTTCAGGGTATACAGCATATTTGTCATCGCAGACCGTTCCATCAGAATGGGCTATACGTAGCTTAGCGTACATGTGCACACAGCTTGGATCAAAAAAGTAAGGACCTGAGCTGGGTATCACGAATTCTATAGGTGCACTCGGGGAACTAATTGTGTTTAAAGGGTTAATTGTAATAAAGTCACTGTGCTCAATAGAAACTTGGGTTGGGGAGCTCAAAAAGGGACAGCTCCGATTTACAGCATTGTGAACTACATGGGTGGATGAAGCGTGCCATGGCGAAATAGTGACTCCTCTCTCGACAAGTGGTAAACAAACTATGATTCATGAGATCAATGTCCTTAGCTTATATCAGTCAAAAAAGTGGTCAACCATAGGTTTCATTCGCTTACAGCACTTCTTTTTTGATAGCCTTTTACGTTTAATACCACGTGACCCCTTCTTCTTCCGGGAGCCCTCTTCTTCTTCCCGCCACCACGCATTTTTCTCTTTGCATCTTTGATGATTTCGTCCCGTGTACGCTTTAAATGTTTTTTTAGAGCCTCTTTAGGTTTAGCCCCGGCCAATATGTCTTCTGCAGTGTTATACCTGATTGTAGCGCTTTCCTTCCAAGGTATCTGGCACCCCTCTTCAGCAAAGGAACAGCCGTACGTAGTATGGATGAAAAAATGGACCCAAGTCCACTACCGCGCTGGTATCGCACCCCTCGATAGACGGTGAAAGGCTTTCTATCCATTATAACTCAGTGCGTCGAAAGTGTAGCTTCACTGTTAAGCTCCCGTTACCGAATGGGAAGTTTTCCCTCAATCGTTCTTATATATATTGAGATATTGGTTATTAAATTAGTTGCGACATTCACATAATGGGGTCTGTCATATGTAAATACTCTAATGTGAGCAATGCGCAGCAGGCGTGCCTGGGTATCCCCAACAAACTGGTGCTCCACTATATTACTGTAAATATAGCACATGTCTGGGGACCTTTCAGCCAATTTCTCCATCTTCAATTGATACATTAATCTGGACAAGTCATGCTGTGTCTCGTGAAATGTGTCTCTTTGGAAGGCTGCGCTATATCGGCCATTGGCTAGAATTTGAACTTTCTATGGTCTTTAATACGTCTGTTAGTCTTTGATTTTAGGATTAGTGTATGTGCAGGGTTGTTTACGATTTCGTATACTAAATCATTCGTAAGGTTTGAGTTTCTTAAACTTACGTTTAAGCCTCTCACAACATCCTCGGCCGAACCATATTGACCCGGTCCTAGTCTTACTTCTGTACTGTAATACCGTGCAATCTTAGTCCGAGCGATACGCATAGTTTCATCCATAGCTACCCCAGCTTTTTCACACTCGTCAATGTCTCTAAGAATCGTAAAAACGGTTTCTTTATGTTCAATATTTAAAAAGATGGTGTCCAGCTGAATTTCGCATATCCCCACCTCATACGAATCACGACCCAATTCAATGTGCATGGAGTTCTGTTACAAAGTTGGCTAGTGTGTTGTTAGGGTGTACAGACAGGGACGAGGAGGACGGGAGTGTGACGTAGAAATGGTTAGGAGCCATGTTGCATACTATTTAAGCTTCATTATTGCATCAGCTTTTATATAGGTGTTGAAGCTTTCTGGGTACCCTAGCCATTTCACCAGGTACATTTTTCTCTTCCTGAACCTTTGCTTCCTAAAATTTTCTCAATTTTAAACACATTTTTTCTAAATTAAACGCAACTTTCTGCAATTCCTCGCGGTAAAAGCCTCCTGAGATTTCTTCCCCATTCAAATCTTCAATGTAATACATCATTATCTCACCTTTAGGTCTCACAGCCCTAACTTTAAAAATCTCGCGTGTCCATCCTTGCTCAAAACCCTTTGCGAATTTATTCCCCGAACGCGACAGCCTTACATAATCATTGATTTTGAAGCGCGCAGAGTGTGGTGGTGGTGGTGATCCATCTCTCTCGGGAGCGTACCTCTTTCTAAAACTTCGTTAGGTGTTGTCCCAATCGTGCGATGGTGTGAGCGGTTGTAGGATGATGCCAATGATTCCAGAATGTCTAGAAATCTGTATGTGTTTTTATGTGTAAAATAACGTGCATGCGTTCCTTTATGGTGCGCTGAACTCTTTCAGCTAAAGAAGCCTTATGTATAGAATTGGTTGTGTAATAGCTGATATTAAACTGTCAACATGTTCTGAAAAGCACGGCCTATAAATTCCTTCCCCATATCCGTACAAAAATAGCCAGGAACCCTGTTTTCTTTTAACATTAGCGTTTTGGTGGCTTTAGCAACTGTTTCAGGTGATTTATTTTTCAGAGGAACTAGCCACAGATATCTAGAGAATACGTCTATTATGAATAGAATGTAGCGGTAACCATCGTTATACACAGAATATCTTTGCATGTCTGTTAAATCTGCTTGCCAAATAGAATCAATCGAGGAAGCCGTTGTCTTGGCTGTTTTAAACCTTTTTCTCACAGGCTTATGAAGCGTATAAGCGTCCTGCTCCCTCAAAAATCTTTCAACATCTTTTTTTCCTACTCCGTAAACACTTCTGTACAGTCTATCTACGCCGCCGTAAGAGGATGGGGTAGAAATGTCATAATAGCGTTTAGTTAATACGTTAGCCATTTGCGTATTTTAGAGGCACGTGGGTAGGGTTGGTTTAACCTCTTCTTGCTCCTCTTCAAAGGTGTTACGCCGGGGGTGACGGCGCCTTCAATTGTGTCACAGGCGTTGCATGTTCCAAGTCTTTTAACCTGTTCAGATTTCCTATCAACGTTTTAGGGACATTTATTTGTTGTAGTCTTGCTTTAATATGCTTCCATCCTGATGGTGATGGCCTATCCCACTTTCTCACCAGATCATGGACAATGTCTACGATATTCGATCCCTGTACCTTTGATCCTTCCACAATGATCTCCCCTGTATCGGTCCATTGTATGGCGGGATCCTCATTCAATAGATTATAAAGACTTAAGCCTTTACTCCTCAATGTAAGTGGGAGGGTATTTTTTAATACATGTTCGATATGTTGTGTGGCTAATCTTTTTGGTTGGTCAGCTGTATCGTCGGGCTCAGATCCTATGTCACCATCGTCCCCGTGCTGTGCCTAATAACCACAGGAATCTCTGTAGGGCTCTTATAATTTTCATACTCGTGAAGAAATTTCTGCAGAGCTTCTTGGTATAAGATTCTTTTCTCATCAGGTGTTTTTTCACTGTTTAATAGGGCTAACAATTCGCTTTCCATTCTTTTAAGTCTGCTTTTACGGGGATCTAGATACGTATCTGGATTCCTTTGCAGTGAAGCGTACACCTCGTGGGGAATCACTACCACTTTCTTCATTATATTAATCTAGTCAGTAAAGGACCCAAAACTGAAAATAAAATGGGGAGAAATGACCCTCCTGTTTGTACAATAATTCGTTTTTTCTTCGCTACAGTTTGGCTTTTACGAGCGAGTGCACGTATTATGTTCTTGTAGCGGCGTAGGCGAGCCTTCTGATGGGTTTTCATTGATACATTGCAATTTATAACGTTAAGACAGATTTCACAGATGCATTTTAAAAAGTCGGCGTCGATATTTTTAATAAACATCTGCTGCAATTGCCGGGGCAGTCGATGTAGATTTTTATTAATTCACGGTATTTCTTTAGTCTCTGTCATTCTGGAATATACACCGTTTCAGGCTCGTTTGGAAATATATTCGTTCACAGAAGCACTCTAAACGTGTTTCGCGGATGAAGGTCGCAAAGCAAATATCCGTAACGCGTGCTTGTAGCTTCTTTATAAACTTCCAAAAACTCCTTACGCTGATTCGGGAACATTTGATTGGCTAATACCCCAATTTGTGATACATCTCTACGTTGCGCGAATAAGACTAGATATTGCGTATTTAACGACACATCGCGCATGTATCTATTTTTGAAAAATAGATTCTGATTGATGAAGAACACGCTTATGTTAAGATGGTGGGAGAATACTGTAAATGTCTCGGCAAACGTTTTATCCATCTCCAACATGAGATCGTCAATTACAATGATTGTATGTTCATTTCCCTTTAACGAATTAACGTCATATACGCCTTTGTGGAACAAAATATCATCTTGGTACTCGTTGAACACTGATTGATACGTCGAATAGCACCATATAACTTTATGCACAAATTTCGAGAACATCTCTCCCTTTTCTTTAATGATTTAAGCATAAACACAGTTTTACCACATCCTGTAGGTCCAGATATAATACATGTGGATGGGCTCGTGAATCTGAATTTTTCTACAGAGTCCATTTCTAACACGTCACACTCCTAAGTGGGTCATTTACAAAATATTACAAATTTTGAGTGCTGTTCCTTATATTTCTTCTCCCACAGAACCGTGAATGACGATGAGGTAGAGCAGCCCATCATTACGGATGACCTCGACGACAGTGTAGTTGTGATCTCCTCCCCTGAACCCTCACCAGCGATACCGGTACACGTCCAAAGCGGAGGTATGAGAACCCACCAGGTATAAAGCGACCGAAATACGCGCCTGTTGCAGCAGTAATAGATCCCCAACCCTCAACCTCTTACGCAACAACC
This sequence comes from Bathynomus jamesi, assembly GCA_023014485.1. Lineage (NCBI taxonomy): Eukaryota > Metazoa > Arthropoda > Malacostraca > Isopoda > Cirolanidae > Bathynomus > Bathynomus jamesi. The sequence goes on along the minus strand of JAJOZX010000848.1, from coordinate 588,947 downwards.
CCCCAGCATCCCTAATATATCCCCTTATTCATCCGCCGCCCCCCGTTCTGTTAAGTCTACAATAATAGAGCCCCAACCATCAACCTCCTACGCAACAGGCCCCCCATCAGCAGCACCTTCCGCTAATATACCCCCTAATTCATCGCCGCCCCCCGTTCTGTTGAGGAAGATATAACGCTCGAATTGGTGCGCTCCGCAGCCCCCACCCCAGCCTTACTAGAAATCGGTATAGAGTCAGGGTCGACCCTAGAGTCATGTATAGCAATGGTATTGAGCGCGGACTACGCCGGGTTGTAGAGCGTATTATAGAGTTTGCTCTTCAGAATCGTGACGAGCGTGAAGTCAGGACGAGTCTGTCCTTTGGATTCGGGTCAGATGACGGTGATGTAGACGATTATTGGGTGATAGTGCCATTTAGACGTTTGGCGGCTGAAGATGTAGAATATATATTAGGACGTATAATGCAAGCCGCCCAAAGTAGTATAGCCTTCAATATGGACAACTTCACGGTAAATATTGACCATGTATACCGTGTTGCGGGTCATAGTGCCATACCGTATACTCTTAACTCAATTCTCAAGCTATTTATAGACGGCATATAAACGTCGATCGTGGTTGCGGCTTTATAGCAGTACTCTTAGCACGTATGTTTACTGTACAAAATACACGAACTCAAAAAATTTGGTTGCCTACAGTCGTGGAGCGTGCCCGTAAACTAGCTGTAGACTGTGAACTTGAATTTGACTGTAATATGGGTCCTGAAGAGCTGAGAAGGGTAGAACAGGAAATGAATGTCCGCATAGTTGTGTTTGGGTTGGATGTCGTTGTAGGACTGTGTATGTTTTTAAAAGCTGTGTGAGAGATCGTACAAGCCCCTACTTATTTTAGGATTGTCAGGGACAACGTATCTCCCCATCCGTAATATAAGGTGGCTTTACGCGAGTTATGACAAAAGTCGAAAATATGGGAGACATCATGATTTGTGTAAGGGGTGCCTCGAGTTTGCGGATGATATAGTGAGACATTGTAAAGAATGTCACATGGTATGTGAGCAGTGTAAAAGCACCAAATGTGAAAGCCGTGTAGTTGAAGCTGAGAAGAGAGACTGTGATGTGTGTAGACGCACATTTTTCAATAATAGCCGTTTTGATTTCCATAAATCAATTGGCACGTGCAGGAAAATGAGAATCTGTGAATGTGGTATGTTTCACACAATGGATAATTGGGGAAAATTTAAGCACAAGTGTGACGTAATTCACTGTCCTACATGCCAGGAGGAATATAAGGCGGATGGAGTAAAGCATGTATGTTATATGAAAGATGCTAAGCCTAAAAATAACCCTTGTATAACTGTATACTACGATATAGAAACATATACGAACGCTGAAACCAAAGAGGTAATTCCACATTTACTTGTGAGCCAGACTATCTGTGATGAGTGTATGGTATCGAATGTGACGAGTGCCCCAAATGTGGTAAACGGACAAACGTTTTTAAAACGAATGTCGCGATAGTCCTGTGAAACTATTTGTGTCCTATATTGTCAAGTTAGCCGACAAGTTCAAAAAAATGACTGTGTATATTCTCGCCCATAACGGGGCAAAGTTTGACACGCAGTTCCTTTATAAGGAGTTGCTTGAACACGAATCCTCTGAGATATTTACAGGTGATCCATTGAAAAGAGGCAACAAATTAATACAGATGCAGATAAGAGGCAATGTACAATTTAAAGATACTTTATTATTCACACCTTGTAAATTAGCAAAGCTACCCAAGGTGATGGGAGTAGCAGCTGAAGTTTCCAAAGGATACTTCCCTTACACTTTCCTCACCAGCGAGACTTTAAACTACGTAGGCCCACCACCCCCCAAACATTATTTTGACTGTATGGATGAACGTGAAGACTTTGATCGATACTACGACAGTTTTAATGAAAGTAACCCTTATAATATAGCTGATGAATGTGAGCGTTATTGCGTGAATGATGTGCGCGTGCTTAGAGTATGTTTCCAGGCCTTTAGAAGGATGTACATAGCCCGTTTCAAATGCGATCCACTGCAAGTCGCAACCACCATCGCATCATTATGTTTTACGGTGTTCAAGAATAACTTCATGCCGAAAGACACCTTAGCCATTATTCACCGAAACAATCCCCGCAGTTACGTGCACAAGGCTATTTACTGGCTCATACACCTACAGCAACAGACAGGTGTATACATAAAGCACGCCCGCAACACGGGTGAAGTACCCATTAAGATTAATGGACGTGTTTTTTGGGTTGATGGGTTAAGTGAAAACCGTGTCACTGGTGTGAAGACTGTGTACTCCTTTAACGGTTGCTGGTTAGGGCGGATCGAAAATGAGGTTTTTAAACTTTTTTCGAAATTCAAATATGGCTAGTGCGGAAAATATGTGGGTGCTATAAATAATGACTGTGCATAAATATTAGTCCTGCGAAATTATATCTTCAGGTGCCACAAAGCCGTCGAAAAAAGTGAAATATAATGATTTTCTTATATTCTGCATTAGTACAATAACTGAAACTTACTTGTTATTATTATATATTAAGTGTTCCAATTACCAAAATAGTTACTGAATTACGCAGCTCTTAGTTTATTTAGATCAATGTTCTTTTGATTAATGATCTAAATAATCCAGAACTCACCACGAGGAGGTGGCTGCGTGTCGAGCTCCACCCATGCCCTCCCAACCACCCATCCTTGCGCATGTTTTTTTCTATTAACGTTTTATTTAAACTTTATATTCAGCTTTACTTTCGAATGATGGCATTTTTTTACGTGACTGAAGTGTTGATCTTATGAAGCCATCTCGCGCGTTCAATCCAAATACTTTTGATGATGCTTCAGTCACTAATTTTACCATTCTTTCTACTACTTGTGTATGACAAGGGAATTTCTCGAATGGAGGGGTACTCTTGTTTTCTATGAATTCTTCAATCTCATTTTCTGTCAGGTGTCTTGTCACAGGTGGTTCAGTGACAATGCATTTTTGCCAATTAATTAAATCAGTATAATCAGTAGCTTCAAATTGAATAACAGGTACTGTGAAACGCCTCACAACTTTTTCCTTGTTTGTTTGCCTTGCTTTCTTTATTCGCCTCCACGCTAATTCTCTTATGGCGCTGCGGTCATCATGAATCATTGATGCTAGAATATTTTCTGGATTTGCAAAAAATGCATTTCTTTGTATGACAGGGTTTACAATATCCTTTACTTCGTCATTCAGTGTTCTTGTTAGTTCAATAGTTTTGAAAACATGTTTTGAGCCATTGACAAAAGACGTACTTTGCTTAATAGAAAACCACATTGGGATGTAGACCTTCATTATAAAAGAAGCAATGTTCATGAGGTTCTCAGATGGACTTACAGTTGAAACGTATAGACGAAGCAAACGATTTGCTGTAGTCAGCCATCGTGAATGTACCATTTTGCCTGGACTACGATGAGCAAGATCTGGAGAGCAATATCCCTTTGTTATGGCCTGATGAATATCAATTAGATATTTTTGGTCGGTGCTAAGATCTTCACAGTCTACAGTTGGTTCCTCAGCATCAATCCTTTCAAACTCGACAATAGGAAGACTCTCACAGTTCTCTAATTCCCTGCCAATAGGACCGGTGAATCCGCGGGGGCCAGATGTTTTTCCATCCAGCTTTGCAACTAAATGGCGTATTGGCAATTCATTGGCATGGAGCTGGCACACTAAATGTTGAACTGGCTTCTTCAGCTTCAATTCTATAAGCCTTATAACGCCTCCCTTTTCTCCAGTGTTGACTGCTGCACTATCGCATCCAATGGCAACAAGGTTTTCCAGGTTCATGTCATTATTTCCAATATACTCAAACATTCCTTTACATATTTCTTCAGCTGATCCAGAATTCACAGAATAATGGCCCAAATAATCTGAACCAGGTTCTCTCACTAAAGTAATATGTTCTTCTGTTACCTTCTTCTGATATACTTTGGACTCTTTTTTTTCTTGGAAGAGTGTAGAGTCTTTTCGACCATCAAAATAGATTCCTCTGATTGGGACCTGATTTTGATCTTTCATAATTTCTGATCTCTTCTTTTGTCTTTCTCTTCTGATTTTACTCCTATCCACTACTTCAGATGTATTGTCAATAGAAACTTCTCCAATATCTTGCAATACTGCACTAACAATGAATGCTGCAGCTCGATCTGAAACTGCAGTCCTGTCACAAGCAGTAGCCACTGAAGGTAGATTTGTAGTTTTCCTTTTCTTGAATAATTGTTCTTCAGGTTGTTCGAGCTTTCTCTTCGAGCTAACTGGCTCTGGAAATGTATCGTCTGATATTTCGCCAGATTCACTTTCACTATTTGATGTCGATGATGATAATTCAACATTTGTATCCTGCAATTTCTCCTGTGAAGATTCTTTGGTGAGCCTCACAGCTTCTTTTTGCTTTCTTAGCAACGTAGATGCTTTTTTCTTTGAGAGTGTAATATCTACTCTATCAATAAACAGTTTTCTTTCACTCCTTTGATCTAAGAGGAACGTCACTTCTTCCTTTGGAACCGTTTTTTCTTTGGGACAAGAACATTGTGTTAGTACTTTGCACTTGCACGCTGCAATGTCAAAAAGTTTCGTGTGTGCTTCTTTTTGAAAATATCAATCTTTGCTTTGTAAGCTTCAGAATTTTTTCTGCTTTGGTATGGCTTCATAATGACACGATACTTTTCGTGGTAGCTTCTGAACATTGTTTCAATTCGCCTGTCTGACAGAATTGGGACGGAAGCACTTTCCCAAATTGTTTTCAATTTATCAACAACTTGTTCTAATATTTGAGATATTGAAGGATCTTTATTAGTATTCTGTTTCAAATCGTTTCTTACAAACAAGTAATATTTAAAAACTCCTTCGTATGTAGGAAGATTCCTGTGCCACAAATCTTCCCCCATACCAAACATGGGGCACTCAGTTGAGGCCCTGGTTGATTTTGCACAAACTCGAGACATTTTGAAAGTATACAAATCTGAAAAAGAAAGAGCTAATATCAATTATACGTTAATTTCAGTTAATAGTACATGGCAAACTTAGGGCAACACAATAAAGAAATGCAAAATATATAAGAAATATAGTTTAGACTATCTGAGTAACGCCAACAACAGAACACCCACCTGCTACGAGAGCGACAGCTACACTGAACCGAGGTACTCACGTGACAGCTGAGTGAGCTGACTATAGAAAACTGTTTTTAGAGAATAGAAACTTTTTTTAAAGGTTGACTGAGCTATTTTTATACAAGTGTGAATAAATTCTTGTCTATTGTGCATCGTGGACTCTTCTGTAATTATTGGTTAAAATCTGCTTTTTTCAATTTTTTTCAATATTGAAGGTCATTGTGGCACCTGAAGATATTAATGTTATGATTTTAGATTTATACCAGCTTATTTCCTCACTACTCCACACATTTTCCACACTAGCCAATTTGAAAATTCGAAAAATGAGTTTTTCACTCCGCCCTATTGCTGGTGGCATGGATGCCCCCGTCCTGAGTGCGGAATCACCGGAGATATCCACGGTAGGTCTCCTGCCGACTGTCTTGCATCGACCCGCACCCGCGATCAACTTATAGGATCACAGTTCACTCACAAAGTCAATGGTGCTGGATCCTCTCAAATGTGGTGATAGCTTGTTTGGAGGACGTACAAATCCTTTCAGACTATACTTCCCACCTACGGAGGGCGTGAAGCTCCATTACTACGATTTCTGTTCTTTATACCCATACGTGATGAAGAGCAATCCGTACCCCGTGGGCGCTCCTGAGAAACTGGTGGGACCTAGCCTACCCTCCATCAATGAATTTTCAAAAAATTTGAATGATCGTTACTTTGGGCTCTCTTTCGTAGACGTACTCCCCCCACGCAATTTATGGATGCCGATCTTACCTGTCGTTATCGACGACAAGCTCATGTTTCCCCTGTGCGTGAAGTGCGCGGAAGAGGATAACGGCGAATGTAACCATATACCCCACCAGAGTTGGCCTTAGCCGTGCGCCATGGTTATAGAATACTGAAGATACATGAGGTGTGGAGGTTTCAGAAGCTACCCAACCTTTTCACACCATATATAAACACCTTTTTGAAGGATAAGGTTGAGGCATCAGGGTATCCGCGAGGAGTTGATACCGAAGATGAAAAGTCTGCCTATATTCAACGTTACCGCGACCGCGAAGGTATACAACTTGATCGTGTCCAAATTGTAAAGAATCCTGGCAAGCGCTTTAGTGCAAAGTTGTGTCTAAACAGTCTATGGGGAAAATTTGCGCAGAATACCGGCAGAGGGAGCATTCATTTGGCACAAAGTTATAGCGATGTCTGGGATTATGCCAATGCCCCCGATAAAGAGGTCATGGAGATCGTAAATGTAGGTAATACTTACGTAATAAAGTACAACAACACTGAATTTGCCACAGATACCTCAAGGGTTACAAACATACCTGTGGCCAGCTTCACAACAGCCTACGCCCGTATAAAACTTTGGGGTCTATTGCATTCTCTTGGGCGGAGAGTATTGTATGCCGATACAGATAGCGTGATATTCACAGAGAGGGAGGGTGAATACATGCCCACTATTGGGGAGTTCCTCGGCGAGCTCACTGATGAGATCAAGGATGAGTATGGGGACAACGCATACGCCGACTCTTTTGCCTCAACAGGACCTAAGACTTATGGGGTACGGGTCAGGGTGGGGGAGGAAATGAAATATATCGTGAAGGCAAAGGGTATTACGCTCAACCATGCGAATCGGGAGGTTGTTAACTTTGAGTCGTTGAAGGATCTAGTATGTTTGGACGATGAACAACCTCCCCAACTAATTGTAGGCACCCACAATTTTCGGGCGCAGAAGCTGGGGGGCGTGAAGGAACTTAGGGGTACGATGGTGTGCCGTAACACCTATAGGAAACGTTACCAGTTACCTGGTACCTATGATACCGTACCCTTTGGATACCAATGATGCTTCTAACTCACACGTCTTGTATATAATCGTATCTATTGTAATATATATATATATATATATATATATATATAACTTGATATCTCGTTTATTAAATCGTATTTGTAAATATATATAACTTGAATATCTCGTTTATTAAATAAATCATGTTTCAAATAGCGTTTCACTTTCTCCTTGTGTGTGTGTGTGTGTGTGTGTGTGTGTAGGTGAAAGTTCTAAGCTCCGCCCACTGTAAGACCGTGAGTCATGCTACTATCTGGGAGTCCCTGCGTGGTCAGTCGACCGCAGTAAGCCCGAGAGATCAGACGTGTATTCAGATCAGACGTGTATTCAAATGGCTACCTTTAATATTGCTTGTACAACGTTTACGAAATGGTATTCAGTAAAGTGCCAGGATGTGGTGGATACCGAAAAACTTCCTATTCTCCCTCCTATGCCTCTTTTAAAAACACATTGGATTGTGCGAAGTTCCAAGATGTACAAATACTCTACGGATGTTCTGGTGAGACCGTTGAAGGCTTTCGTTGCACAGACGATGTGCTGAAGTATACTGCAGAGCTAAACTTTATAAAGTCTCACATACACCGTGAAGTAAAAGAAACAACGCGTGCAGAAGAGAAGCAGCAGGTATGGATAATGAGTCTTGCTGATGGGTGGTGTGACAAGCGGTATTACGTCATGCTACACCATGTCGATTACTCATACCCTACGACTGAAAATGTGAATCTCGTGATCATGGACAATCTTAAGTATTTTTATCACTATATTAACGTATATCATGATGAGGTTCGTAGTGAGGTTGTGGCTAGTGCCCTGCGTGAATTTTTAACAGAGTTTAGAGACGAGTATCGTTTGATGGGCAGAAAGGAAAAATATGAACATATGTTCCTCTCAAATAGTGCGCCGGAGTGTGGAGATGTTTAGTAAAACATAAAATGTTCCTAGTTCTTATCCAAACTGTCTGGTGCGTAGGCTGGTAGTGATATTCTTGTACCGAAATATGTACAACAATTCGACTCGCGGATACGAACAAGCCCATTCACGTATCATCGAGTCAGCCGCCCGTCGAACCATTCCTGCCTACCTGCGTGCCTCACACGGCTCATAGTTATCTCAGAGCTTGAGCCGAGTGGACGTGCGCTCCTCGAATACGATGGAACTTCCTTTGAGCAGCATTCTCAACGCCTCGTACGATGTGTCCGTGACGAAATCGTTGCGCGTGTTCAGGCGTAATTCCGGTACCATTAGCTATGTACTGGAAACGGAATGTAGACCGACAAACAAACGGGTTTATTTAAGTATCGAGGAGATGAATAGAATCTTTGTGATAGTTGAGAAGTGGAGTGAAGATCGTTATAAAATACCTGCTAACGTAGGTACAAGAAGAGAGCAGATTAGTGACGCACCCTCATACGCCGTTGTATGTACGTTGTGTATAAATAACGATCGGCCGTGCATTGATATACGGCTGATGTGGAAGAATGCTTCTGATAATAACGCTCTTGTTCCTACGCGAAACCGTTTCATCCTCGACAGAATGTTTGAAATCGTCGGATTCCGTAAACTGAAACCTATATTAGACGCGCGTGTTACGGACATGCTTTATTTTGATACAGTACTTGAATACGCCTACACCGCTCTGCTCGATGGGTTTACCGAGTGTAGGGCTGGTGAGAATGGTCTAGAGCTGGACGTTTATTTAAAAAGTTTAGACTCTTTGAAATACCATGAACTTTGGTACAAAGCAATTGATCGGTACAAGGCTGAGCTCACCTACACCGTTCACCCTGAAGAACTATTTCTTTATATAACGCGCAGTTGTCGTAACGATTTAGAAGATTATTTCAATTGCCGCTATGTTGAGTGAGTTCACGATTGAAAAGCTCGAGTCGGTAGAAATAAACCCTCGATTGGAAAAGCGTGTTTATAAACTTGTGTTTAATAATGTAGCTAACGATGAACTCTTTGTGCGTGCTTTTGATTGTATTCTAGACGTATTTAAAGATGACTTACCAACCGGTTGTAAAGTGGGAACAAAAATAGTACTGAACGATATGAAAGCCCTTCATATCGAGTACAGGTTTCCCTATACTTTAAGCGGTGAAATATTATTAAGCCGCATATACTGCGTAATGCAGAGCAATAATGATGTAATTGTAAACTCGATTAAGACCGAGTTTAGTATTTTGAAAAAAAAGTGAATTGTATTTATATATATTTTGCTTGACATTTCTCCTGTACTGATTATACGCATATTTCTATTGATTGTATTTATATATATATTTTGCGTGATATTTCTCCTGTACTGTTATGTACATATTTCTATTGAAGTGTATATTTATTTGAAATGTATATTTTATTTTATATATATCCATAATTGTGTGTATATATTTCCTGTACTGTTATATGCATATTCCTCAATTGAAATGTATATTTATTTTCTATATATTTATAATAAACAGAATGATGCAATGTTGTTTTACTTAATTGTTATGCCTTCTACTACCGGTATTCTTTTAAGAAATATAATAATGCATGCAACGGTATTGCGGTATCTGGCAACATTTAAGCCTTCTAAGCCAACTGGCTGATTAGGAGTCTATAATAGTGTATACAATGGTATCTGGCAAATCAGTCTTCGATTAGAGAATACATGGCGCTATCTGGCAACTCAAGCCATTTACAGCCAACTGGCTGATTAGGCGTATATAATAATGTATACAATAATACTGCTAAAAAGAGGTATCTGGCAACTCAAGCCATTTACAGCCAACTGGCTGATTAGGAGTCTATAATAATGTATACAATGGTATCGCGGTATCTGGCAACTCAAGCCATTTACGCCAACTGGCTGATTAGGAGCCTATAAAACAACGCCTACTCGGCTGAAGTCTTAATGTGCACTTGGCTCCTGCCAGGTGAACACCTCTCCTCCTCCTTTCTCTCCTCCTTCTTTCTCTTGGGGGATAACGCCGCCTCCAAGTTTTCCTTGTTGCACCTGCAGCATCCCCCCTTTGGGGGAATTTTTTTCTTTTCTTTTTTTGCAACCCCCCCTTTTGCAACAACCCCCACCCCCTTTGCAACATTACATAATAACTTGCAACATTCTTGCACTCTCCCCTTTTGCGGCTATACTACTGAGGATAAATGGCAGGACTCATGGATAGCTTGGATAATCGGGTTGGTTGATTTTTTAATTCTTTGCATTACATTACACTGTATTGAGCACGTCTTGTTACCTCCGGGAAGCTCGGGACATTGCGGGTAGAAAACATTTGCGAAGCTGAGCATCTCGGGGGGGGGGTAATTTATGTAAGAGTCTAAAAGACCTGTTGTACAGCAAATTTAGAGTTCTGCCAGAACCTTTTTTATAATTCACCCAGAGTTGCTGTCCATATATATTACTGCAGAAAGTACGAAAGAGAGTGTCTTTAGCTTCACTTGTACAGAATCGAAAGTTCCTTATGGTCATATTCGCTTTAGCACACAGGCTTCGAGCAGAGTCGGCCTTAGTTTCTGAGGGGCCCTATGCAAGATGGTTCGGGGTCCCCATTCCTTACACAACCCTCCCAGGCCACACATATGTTTCTGATTTTCTATGAGGACATCATCTTGATAAAAGCAAACACCCAATATTATATATATATATATATACCATGGCGCAAGGGTATTTGGCGCCTTAAGCAAGCTCTTATATGGGCGCCCCCTTATATATATATATATATATATATATATATATATATATATATATATATATATATATATATCAAACAAAGCTATTGACTTCTTAGGGAAACGGAGCTTACAGATGAAAAGAAGGACCAACACAACAGCAAACATTTTCGTTTATTTTTTATACTTCAGACGTTTCGACAAATCTTTTGTTATCATCAGTGAATTGTAAGTCTTAAAACCTTAAAACAAAAATAGACTAATGAAAATTACATCAATACAAAAGAAAATTAAAATCATTAAAATTAAATTAAATTAAAATTACCTCAACTGGTAAATACACAATGTTTACGTCAACCTCCATATTCAGCAGAAACAGAGAAAACTGTATGGTCAGTTAATTGGAAGGTATGAAATATCTATGAAAGTTGGTTGGTTAGTTAGAAGAGCTGTAATTTGTAAGGTGAACTATTGTTGTTAATGGAGGGTTTGTTTCTATAGATGTACAAAGATTCTAAAATTCGGAGTTCTGTAAGGTTATTGGATCTAGTTAGAATTTCGAACTGAGTTTTGTGAAAGGGATGGTTGTTTTCATTACTATGGTTTTTAATTGCGGATTGTGGTGGGCTACTGAAGGGACGGTTGGTACGGACTGATAAGCCCAAATGTTGAGAAAGGCGTACTTCCAGTTGGAGTTGAGTACTGCCAATATACTCAGCCTTACGGCTGTAGCACGTGTATTTATAAACAACATTAGGGCATACAGTTTTGGGGAATTTGTCTTTGCATTTTAAAAAAAAAAATAATTTAAGTGGGTTGACGAGGGCGAATCTAAAGTTTATTTGGGGATAACTAGACTTAAGCACCACTTAAGACCCACTTAAATTATCAAATTTGTTAAAGTTCAAAGACAAATTCCCCAAAACTGTATGCCCTAATGTTGTTTATAAATACACGTGCGACTGCTGTAAGGCTGCGTATATTGGCAGTTGAGGTGACGTGTGTATATATATATATATTATATATATATATATATATATATATATATATATATTATATATAATATATATGTATATAGTCTAAAGTCACTAAAAGGAAAAATCACTAAAAGAAAGCTGAATGGCAACATGAAGGGATAAACAGAGCAACGCGGGCTGTTCGTTGGGTTTTGGCTAGACGAGCGCATGGTTATTCATATCTGACTAAATCGTTGGTGCTAAGTTTAATTTGGTGGTGTTTCGAAGGTGACAAAATGGGGTAGAAAGTTTCAGTAAATAATAATAGTTAGGGGTAATGTCGATAGCTTCTAAATTAGTAATAGTTAGAGAGTTTAGGTAGACTGCTTTGTGGGACGCAGGAAATCTATGGTAGGCCCGAAAGAATATCTAATTCAATGCACCGGTAAGTGCCTTTGTTTGTTGTTTAGAAACCTAATAACCTAGCGGGGTCACGGACCCCAAGTTATTACATTTGGCGACGTGGATGGGATTAAATTAGGCTCATGGGATTAAATTAGGCTCATGGGATTCAATTTGGCTCATTGGAGTAAATTTGGCTCATTGGAGTAAATTTGGCTCATGGGATTAAATTTGGTTCATTGGATTTAATTTGGCTCATGGGATTTAATTTGGCTTATTGAGTTCAAGTGGTTGTTTGGAAAATTGGATGTAGCCTAGTGGGTCGTCCGATTTGGTTGGTTTGTCGGGGTAAGCTACCGTACTATAGCTTACGTCCCGCCGGCCTAACTTAATACTAATTCCTACTCAGCCCTAACTCTAAAACTAATTCCTACCCAGCCCTAACTCTAATACTAATTCCTTCTCAGCCCTAACTCTAATACAATTTACTATTCAGCCCTAACTGGGGAGTAACTAGATCAAATTTAAACCAAATCTAACCTACTTCACGTTATTTGGCCTAAATCGGTTTTGTTCTAGCATGTCGGTGATTGGCCATATAAGCCCCTACGAAGACTCTGGGGAGGACTTCGAAGCTTATGCCACTAGGGTGAGGTTGTTTTTCGAGGCAAATTCCATTCCGGATGCTAAGAAAGTACCTACCTTTTTAACTATAATAGGCCCTAAAACGTTTGGCTTAGTTATGGATCTAGTTACTCCTGAAGCACCGGAAACTTGCACCTATAGTGAATTGGTACAGGCCCTAACCGATCACTACAAACCCCGAGTAGTTCTCATCTATGAACGTTTCAAATTTTATTCGAGGCATCAGACGGTGAATGAAAGCATTGCAGAGTTTGTTGCAGGAATAAAAGCCCATAGCCGTATTTGTAAATTTGGGGACAAATTAGACGAAATGCTAAGAGATAGGTTTTGTAATGGGTCTCAAAGAGGAGTCTACCCAGAGAGCCCTATTAGCTATATAGGACCTAACTTTTAGTCAGGCTGTAGAAATAGCTGCGGCTAGAGAAGCAGCTGCTAAAGATGTTAGAGCTTTTGGCAGTCACAGTAGTAAAGCCCAACACGTAAATAGCTTTAAATCTTCTCGGCCTGGCAGACCTAATGAGCCTACTAGACAGACAAATAATAGGTATGCGGCAAATACGACTAAACCTACTAATTCAAACGCTAAATAGGAGGAAAAGCCTTCCAAGCCATGTACTGGGTGTGGAAAACACCATTGGAAGAAGGACTGCCCCTTTAAAGAAGCAGTTTGTCGAAACTGTAGTAAAATAGGCCACCTAGCTAAAGTTTGTTTTTCGAAGAAAACAAGGGGGGGAAAATTCTAATTATAACATTTCTAGTGTAAATCCTCAAAAGGGAAATACTTCGAACATTGGAGTGGAGTACCTATTTTATGAGCAGCAAAGTGGTGACAATACAGGCCCATATATTGTAGAGGTAGGCCTAAATGGAGTTACAGTTCCTCTAGAACTAGATACAGGTGCTGCCCGACCTGTCATGTCCAAAACAGTTTTTGACAAAACTTTAAAAAATGCACCTGAACTACATGCATCTAAAACAATACTAAAAAAAATACGGGGACATACAAATACCTATTTGTGGAGAAGCATCCATCACAGTTACACTCAACAAGAAAACTTTGTCCCATTCCTTAACTCTTTTAGTGGTGGATGAGCAAGGGCCTACTCTACTAGGCCGTGATTGGATTGATGCGTTGAAAATGCCTATTGACAAAATTTTGCCAAAGGGTCAGGCAGATGTGCATACACTCTCATATCCGTCTGACATAGACTCATTGTTAAGGGAGTTTTCTTCTGCTTTTGGGCCTGAAGTAGGCAACTTAAAAGGCCATCAGGTAGGGTAGCCATTTCCAAATTTCTAAAAAGGACACTGCGTATCTGGCCGTACGTTAACACACACACACACACACACATATATATATATATATATATATATATATATATATATATATATATATAACTGAAAGAAATGAATATTCATGTTTACTCCTTGGGCAGACTGACTGTCGGACTCGTAGTCATGAAATTGAAAACAAATGCGGCTTATCAGCAGTGTTGCCAACTACATATAATAAAAATACGTTAACGGTTATTATGGCCTTTAGTACCCGCTATTTTAAGTGTACCTGAGGTAATTTATATAATTCTTTTTAGCCAGACCCCAAGAAGGACAAATTAACGTCCGGCTCAAGGTGGCTCCGGATGGAGGACAGAGTGCTCAGAAGGCGGACTGTCCGGCCTAAAGCCAGACGTCTAGTCACCCTACCATCAGGTCTGTATAGAAGTAGATCCTAATGTAACTCCGAAATTTTGTAAGGTTCGTTCAATTGCGCATGCACTGCGGGAAAAGGTAGATTTAGAAATTGACAGGCTGCTGAAAGATAAAATTATCGAACCAGTCACACACGCTAAGTGGGCTGCCCCGGTAGTTCCTATACTAAAACCTGACAAGTCCGTGCTGTTATGTGGGGATTACCGTTTAACAGCAAATAGAGCAGTCCTTCTAGATTGCTACCCTATACCCAAGCCTGATGAATTATTTACCTCTCTTGCTGGGGGTAAATATTTCACAAAACTAGATATGTCCCAATAGGGCATATCATACTCTGGGTTCAGGGTTGAAATTTTGGAAAAAACAAAGTCGCTAATGTGTGTTCCTATGTAAAAATTAATTCTAAGATGGGTTTATTATTTGCAACTTTAACGAAAAATCTCATTTTCATGGTCAAAATCGCGATTTTCTGATTTGAAGGCTGCCTAACGCAGCCTCAGGGCACCCAAACCAAAGCGTGCAGCTGTTCTGCATATGATTTAGTCTAAAAGCTGCTTTTCTGACCTCATCCTTGCTTTCTTGCGTGTTTCAACATCTCTGGGTGCTGAAAAAATGTTTAGATTTCACGTAAAACTTAAGAATTTTAAGTTTTTCTTCAAAGAACAAGCGCGGCTCACGAGCTCTGCTCTGATCGAGTAGCGGGAGACTTGCCACCTCCACGTGTAGGTTTACACGCCTGTTCTTCCTGGATCCCTAAAAAGCGTGGCCTCATAAGATCTTATATTATGATCTTATGAGGACTTTCAGCTCTTATGAGCATTAACGATGGCTTCAGCTTCTTCATCAGCCACTCGAACCTGAAAAGCTCTTAAATATGTCCTGCTTCGACCTGAACACTGGGAGCATTTCTCGATGGTCTATCCTGGCTCTCACCCACCCATCTCTCCTCTCGTGACCGTACACAGCTTGGGAAGCAGTTGAGACTTCCTGTACAGCTCTCTCGCAGGACTGAGTATGAACAGAGAAAGCGTCCACTTTGAATGGAGTTTTCCCGAGATTCTCGAGCTCAGTCAAGGTCATCTTGCAGGTGAAAATAGGCTCGTAAATATTCTCTGATCCCCAGTTGATGAGATCCTCAGGCGAAGTAGCTTGCAGATTGACTTTGGGATTTTTATGGGGCCTCACTGTCATATCACCAAAGTCTCTTCCTTCTCTGATCTTCTCTATCTGGCTCACAACAAAAGCTCTCTGATGCTCATCCTCACTGTACAGGAATGAAGCCACGATGTTCTCAGGATGTGCGTGGTAAGCTCCTCTTATCACTGCAGCAGAAATGATGTTCCTGACCTCAGTAGTCTGGTTCCTCAGCAGCCTCAGGCTTTAAAAAACGTGTGCACTGTGCAGGACCAAATTTGAGGTGGTGCTTCACTTTAATGTCGTAGTACATTTTGAAGTAGAAGTTAAGGCAGAACTTCACGAAGACCTCGAGCCTCCTCAACACCTCCCCCTTCAGTCCGTGCTCCCTCATCCACAACAGCAAGATGGTCTGTGCAGTAATGAGCCACCTGGATTGGTTCAGAGGTCCGCACTTGAGACCAGCCAACTGTGGACTGAGACTTCCAGACTTGATGGCTTTGATCAGAAGATAGTCAAATCTCTCTCCACAGACCAGCACAACTGCTATCTCTACTGGCAGCTCTATGATATCTTCAGTTCCTTCCACTGGTTTGAAGTTGAAGTTGACCTCAAGTTCATTTACTTTCTCAAGAAGTTTTCCCGTGTTGGTGTTGGTAGAGTCTCCTCCAATCATTACAAGGCTCTCGTCAGCTCCGTGATCCAGAAGCCACTCATGCAGGCCCTGAGCTATCTTATGAGCAGGCTTTTCTCCTTCCTCAGGTTCCTCTGGAGTGAAATGGAAGAGGTACTTTCCTTGAGGCTCCCACGTGATAGTGTAATGCTCCTCGATCACTTTGCCAGGATGAAATCTCCCTGTCACTTCGTCATATTTCAACACCTTTGTGTTCCTATCCTGCTTGCCATCAAAGAATATCCCAGAGATCTTCTCCTCTGACCTCTGCGTGAGAGCTTCAACTGATGAGGCCATTACTTCCTCCTTGGCCCTCCAGACTTTCATGCCATCTATGGGCAAGTAAGTCTTGTCTTTGGAAAGATGACCGGCCTTACCGAAAAAAATGGCGTCCACTCACTTCTACTTCACAATTATAACTGGCGTAATTGCTCAGAGCCATCTATTGAGAGAATGTTGAACTTCACCTTCTGCG
Source organism: Bathynomus jamesi (assembly GCA_023014485.1). Taxonomy (NCBI): domain Eukaryota; kingdom Metazoa; phylum Arthropoda; class Malacostraca; order Isopoda; family Cirolanidae; genus Bathynomus; species Bathynomus jamesi. The sequence continues at coordinate 572,281 of JAJOZX010000848.1, read as the reverse complement.
TCCAAATGGTTACAAAGATTCAAATGGAGTAGATTTTTTTTCTTATGTATGTAAGAAATTATTAAACCTGTGTAAAAGTTAAGCAAAGTTAATGTGTCTAAATGGCAACAAATTACGACAAAGGGTTAAAAATATATGAGGTTGTGTTCAATTGAATATTTGGTATTTCAACATAGAACAGAAAACCGCAATTTTGAACATGATAACGCGATTTTTGGGAAAGTTGCAGAAAAGAAACCCCTCTTAGAATTAAATGTTACATAAAAATACATATTAGCCAGAGTGAAATTCGGACTCGGAAAAGTATGATATGCCCTAATGTCCCAAGCCTATGCTCAACTAAGTTTAGATGAAAATTCTAAAGAACTAACTATCATAAATCCGCACCGAGGCGTATATAAGTACAATAGGCTATGCTATGGAATAGCATCGGCTCCGGGTATTTTTCAGAGGACAATGGACCAAGTTCTAGGTCACATTCCGGGGGTACTTTATTTTCTAGATGATGTCCTCATTTCAGGTTCGTCTACAAAAGAACACCTAACTAGATTAACCACAGTTCTAAAAAGACTCCGGGATGCCGGACTTAAGCTAAAGAAAGAAAAGTGTTTGTGGGTCACTAACGAGGTTTCATATTTAGGGTTCCGCATAGATGCCTCAGGCATTCATCCAACGGTGGATAAACTAGAAGCAATAAAAAATGCACCACCTCCACAAAACATCACACAGTTACAAGCTTATTTAGGTCTCCTAAACTTTTATAGGAAATTTTTGCCTAATGCATCGACTTTCCTTGAAAACCTAAATAAGCTATTACGATCTGGGGAACAGTGGAGATGGGAAAAAACCCAAAAGGAAGCATTTGAGGCTTCCAAGGACGTATTACTAAAGTCCACTCTCCTAGTGCATTATGATCCTAAACTTCCTCTCATAGTTTCAGCAGATAGCAGTTCTTATGGAATTAGGGCAGTGTTATCTCACCACATTGATGGTGTAGATAGGCCTATCTGTTTTGCTTCTAGAACACTAACTGAGACTGAAAGACGATATGCACAACTTGAACGTGAAGCATTAGCCTTAGTATTTGCAGTAAAAAAAATTCATTTCTATCTATGGGGTCATGAATTTAAACTAATTACTGACCATAAGCCTCTTCTAGGTTTATTTTCACCTAATAAAAATATTCCAGTTGTGATCTGAGGTAGGATTCAACGATGGGCACTGATTCTACAAGCCTATAAATTTGACTTAGTACATCGGTCAGGCAAACTTCTAGGTACGGCTGATACTTTAAGTAGGTTGCCTTTAGAAAATCCAAATGAATGTGTACCTATACCTACAGAATGGGTTCACTTGGTGGAGTTTTTGGAATTCACTCCAGTATTTGAGGTACAAATAGAGCAGTGGACAAAATCAGACCCTACTATTCTGTCTAGGGTCATCCATTACTGCTCAGTTGGTTGGCCTACTAAGGTTGAGAGTGAATTACATCCTTTTTATCAACGTCAGTCTGGACTCTCGATCCCAAATGGCTGTCTCTCATGGGGCCACAGAGTGATAATTCCGAATGAAGGCAGGTCGAATTTAGTGAAGGAACTTCACGCTGAACACATGGGTGCAACAAAAATGAAAGAGCTGGCGAGAGCTTATTTCTGGTGCTCCGGTTTAGATGGAGAACTCGAATCATTGGTTCGTTCCTGTTAAAGCTGCGTAGAAAACAGAGATCTCCCAAGGAAAAGTCCACTTCATCCTTGGGAATGGGCCTTGCGTCGGCCTTGCGTCATTCTCGTTGGGAGGAAATGCAAGTGGTGCTGGATAAATTTTTGCTTAAATATCGACTAACACCTCACACAACGACGGGGGTGTCTCCTTCTAAACTTTTGATTGGCCGGGGAATTCGTTCAGTTTTCGATTTGTTACGTCCAAACGAAACGTTACAACGACGAGTTTTACGCCATCAGGAAAAACAGAAGTTGTACCACGACACTAAAAAAAGGGAGAGTTATAGAAGCGCAACCTAATGATCCAGTTATGATTCGCAACTATGGGGCTGGACCAAAATGGGTTCCTGCTACTGTGCAGGAGAGAACGGGTTCTGTTTCCTTCAAGTGCCAACTAGAAGATGGTCGTTCTATTAAACGCCATCAGGATCAGATATGGGAACGTGAATTGCAGAATGACCGGAGTCTTTCGGAAGAGAGAACGGATCCTCTGGAAAATGGTTCAATTCGCCCGCCTATGCAGGTTGCACCTATTCCTACTACATCAATCCCGCTCCGCAGGTCGGTCGTCTAGGGTCTCTCACCCCCTGACAGACTAAACTTGTAGGGGAGGAGTGAGGTGACATATGTATATAGTCTAAAGTCACTAAAGGGAAAAATCACTAAAAGAAAGCTGAATGGCAACACGAAGGGATAAACAGAGCAACGCGGGCTGTTCGTTGGGTTTTGGCTAGACGAGAGCATGGTTATTCATATCTAACTAAATCGTTGGTGCTAAATTTAATTTGGTGGTGTTTCGAAGGTGACAAAATGGGGTAGAAAGTGTCAGTAAATAATAATAGTTAAGGGTAATGTCTATAGCTTCTAAATTAGTAATAGTTAGAGAGCTTAGGTAGACTGCTTTGTGGGACGCAGGAAATCTATGGTAGGCCCTAAAGAATATCTAATTCAACGCACCGGTAAGTGCCTTTGTTTGTTGTTTAGAAACCTAATAACCTAGCGGGATCACGGACCCCAAGTTATTACAGCAGTACTCAACTCCAACTGAAGGCACGCCTTTCTCAACATTTGGGCTTATCAGTCCGTACCAACCGTCCCCTCAGTACCCCACCACAATCCGCAATTAGAAACCATAGTAATGAAAACAACCATCCGCTTCACAAAATTCAGTTCGAAATTCTAACTAGATCCAATAACCTTACAGAACTCCGAATTTTAGAATCTTTATACATCTACAGAAACAAACCCTCCATTAATAACAATAGTTCATCTTATAAATTACAGCTCTTCTAACTAATCAACCAACTTTCATATATATTTCATACCTTCCAATTAACTGACCATACAGTTTTCTCTGTTTCTGCTGAATATGGAGGTTGACGTAAACATTGTGTATTTACCAGTTGAGGTAATTTTAATTTAATTTAATTTTAATGATTTTAATTTTCTTTTGTATTGGTGTAATTTTAATGATTTTAATTTTCTTTTGTATTGATGATAATTTTCATTATTCTTATTTTTGTTTTAAGGTTTTAAGACTTATAATTCACTGATGATGACAAAAAATTTGTCGAAATGTCTGAAGTATAAAAAATAAACGAAAATGTTTGTTGTTGTGTTGGTCCTTCTTTTCATATATTGTAATCCAAAACAATGAAGAATGTTAACGACCTTCAGGCTGCCTGGCGGATTAACAATCCAACTGCTAATTACTGTTGCATTTCACGGTTGAACCTCAATGGCTGCGACTTTCTTACTTACTTGGCGATCCGACAAGAACATGGTCATTGTTGTTTGAATCAAACTCATAGAACACCTGTTAACCTGTGAAAATTTCTTGTCATATATAACCTTGGTTAATTAACCTTGGTTTTACTTCCGTCCAAATTGTTTATTCTGACGAAGGTCAAATTTGGTCAAATTTGTCACTCCACCTTAGACCAACCAACCAATTTTTCTTTTTTTGTGTGAAAGAATGAACAGCTGGGTTTTGCTGCACCCCAACTGCCGTCACCGGGTTTCGATTCCGGGGCCAATGGATTCGTAGTCAGCGACGCTAACCACTACACCACCGAGGTGTATATATATACAGGGTGTCCCATAAGTCCGGCATCATAGGAGAAATTCATACTTTTCTATTTCTACAAACCATAATTCATATGCTCGGGATGCCAATTTCCCGTCCACCATTCTGTTCAGTGACGAGGCTTTTTTTTATGGAAATGGTGAGGTAAATCGACAGAACACTCGCTACTGGTCTCAAAACAACCCTCACTGGTATACCTCTTCAAAGGAACAAGGTGCATCTCGGGTGATGGTATGGTGTGGCATTTGGAAGGATCGCATCATAGGCCCCTCTTTTTCGATGAACATGTCACTGAAGGCACCTACCTACGTATGCTCAAGGAAGAAGCATTTCCCAGTGTCTTGAACGAAGAAGGAAATTTCCCAACATGGTTTCAGCAAGACGGCGCTCCTGCACATTACAGCACCCAAGTAAGGGAATACCTGTACCAACAATTCCCTGGTCATTGGATAGGACGTCGAGGGCCTGTGGAATGGCCAGCTAGAAGCCCGGATCTCACGCCACTAGATTTTTATCTCTGGGGCCACTTGAAAGCGTTAGTATACGCAGAGAAAATTAGGAGTGTTGAACATTTGCGGCAGTGCATTATTGGGGCATGTAACACCATTACTCCTGACATCATTCATCGTGTGTTTGCTGACTGGGTATCACGTCTGAATTTGTGTATTGAAAACAATGGTGGACATATTGAGCACGTTCTGTAACTAAAAGCTTTTGTTTTGCCTTTTTTAATTATTTTTCCTATGATGCCGGACTTATGGGACACCCTGTATATATATATATATGTAGCGGATCGACAAGAAATAGACCAACAAATCGACAGACATACTTTCTTTCCACGCTACCATAAAACAGTTTGGAACACACGTGGACAAAAGTCAAACAATGGAAAGTCTGTGTCTTCCCAAGAAAGGCGCGAATGAAGCCTTTGTAAACTAAAGGACACGCGGACCAAGCGTCTTAAGATTTGGTACAGTTCTACGTCACAGAAACGGCGTATAAAAGAAAGCACCCACGCTCACTCACTCTCACTCACCCGTACGCTCACCATCATCACGTGAGCAGCGCGTCCACCAGCCGTTTTCCGGCCCCCTGGCCGAGGGGCCGCGGCCGCTACTTTCTTCAGGGCCTACAGTTGTCATCACATAAGATCTACAGACCGCCTGCAGAAGCAATCCTTCGAGGCCCAACCGGAATCACTTCGGGCATGCGGTTTGCGGCCTACGCCGCACCTCATAAGGCCAGCCTGCACCTCAAGAAGTAACATCACCTCAGGCCTCCACGAAGCCTACATCCATCATCTCAAGAGGCTTAACGGACAACGACAACTCCAATCTGCGTAATAGGTTCGTTTTCAACCCGCCTTCAACAAAGTTTACGTCACCATAAGATAAGTACCCCCTATCCTAAGTACTCTTGTGAAGCCTACATTAGCCTACCGCCGAACGGTAGGCTATACTCCCAAAGTGTGTAATCACGCGTCCATTGACTCCCGTTAATAACGCAGTAGGCCTGTCATCCAATTCAAGTGTCATTTTTATACCGTTATTCCGCGTATCATCCGTCATTATGTTCAAGTCATATATTTGTGTGTTAAATAAATATTCTCTTGACGTAATCATTTAACATCACATAATGTTCTTATATATAAATGATATTTGTGCAAGCATTTCAATCCATTATTATTAGGCCACATCAATTATTCTATGTGCATCCATGCAATCATTTAGCCTACTTAATCAGTGTCATGTTTTTCCATTCAATGTACCAAACGCACGTGCATTCTTTATATCATTAACTAGGCCCATTCAATGTTCCATATCGCATGCCATTTACATACCATTAATGAGTACATTATTACTTGTCAATTAAGCTATTAACATTTCATTTTATTAGCTAAGCCTATGCCATAAGCATAACGTAAAACTACCAATTAATTACTGTCAATTCTTTGTTATATCACAGTGAATAAAATAACGGATTTATTTTCATAATAAACTACAAAACCCATAAGGTGTCTTTTATAACCTTAACATTAATTTGCTTGGTTAAAAATCAAGCTGGTGACCTCGCTGCCATTCCGGTCACTTCCAATAGTATGGTGGATCTACTCAAATAGCCTTTCATTAATAAGCAATCAGTTATTGCCTTAATCAATCATTGCATACAATTAAATCATTATCACCTTAGACGGCTAAAACTAGGTCCACTATATATATATATATATATATATATATATATATACACACAGGGTGTCCGAGAATTATCTGCACAGTTTTTGGCTGTTATTAAAAGTCAACCATGAAGTGTAGAAATTCCAGTTTGTCCCATTTTACAGAGAATCTCATTAAGTTTTTTCTGATACCACGTTTTGACAAGTTTTTTAGAAATGTACGCGGGTGACAGACATTGCTGATTTAAAAGCAAGAATCACAGCTGCTATTGAGCGAATTGATGTGGATATGCTGCAGCGTACATGGCAACATTTGGAGTATCGATTGGATGTTTTGCGAATCACTAATGGTGCACATATCGAATGTTTGTAACAACGTTACTTTAATAAAAGAAACTTTTGAAAATACAGATTCTAAATAATCTTGTTTAAGAATTTTACGTGCGTTATCAAGAATTTTATTAAAAGATGAAATTGTACAGATAATGTTCGGACACACTGGAATTTCTAAAAAACTTGTCAAAACTTGGTATCAGAAAAAACTTAATGAGATTCTCTGTAAAATGGGACAACAATGGAATTTCTACACTTCATGGTTGACTTTTAATAACAGCCAAAAATTGTACAGATAATTCTCGGACACCCTGTATATATATATATATATATATATATATATATATATACTATATATATATCAGGGCGTCCCAAAAAAATGTATACACACTTTAACAGCTGATAGCTCAATTGATGTTTCTTTCTTTCCAAGTTAAACCCATTAGAATTAATAATGGCAGTCAGACTAAGCTTTGAACAAAGGAAATTCATTCTAAAATGCTACTGGAAGTGTGAAAACGCAGTTGAAGTGCAAAGACAGTTTAGGAGGGAGTTTCAAACAGATCCACCAACGCGACTTACCATCACTCGAATTAGAGATAAGTTTGAAGCCGATGGAACTGTTCAGAATGTCCACAAGAAGCGTTCCGGAAGACCACGGACATCGACAAGCCCCAAAGCAAGAAAGAGTACTGGAAACGTATCACCAAAGTCCAAGAAAATCTGTGCGGCAAGCGAGTCGTGAGGTAGGAATTTCAGAATCGTCTGTCCAACGCATTTTGAAGCGCTGTCAATGGAAAAGTTACATTCCAAGATTAGTCCATGCTATTAATGAAGATGATGATGATGATCCGGACCGAAGAGTGGAGTATTGCGAGTGGTACTTGGCACGATGTGGATGTGGATTGGACGAAGGGGTTTCGTAGAATACCCTCCGCGTTCACCAGACCTCACACCACTAGACTTTTTTTATGGGGATACTTAAAAGACAAAGTCTACGCTATAAAACCTGCAACAGTCGCTGAATTGAGAGCAGCCATTGAACGAGAATGCACACAAATACCAAACGAAATGTTTCGTGATGTTTGCGATTCCATTGCTTCGCGTTATCAGCAGTGCCTGAACCAGAACGGACGTCAGTTTGAAAACAGGCGTTGACAAAACAATTAAATAATGTCTGTAGATTCTATTACATTTTGAAAATGAAATGTATTTTAATAAACACTGCCTTTATAAGTATTTAAAGTGTGTATACATTTTTTTGGGACGCCCTGTATATATATATATATATATATATATATATATATATTGAGAACCTTTACACGAAGGGATAGGAATATAATGATTCCTTTGTTTAAAACACTTATATACCAAGTTGGAATACTGCGCGGTCTTAACATCCACATATAAAAAAGAAGACATTAGTCAACTAGAAGGGATCTAAAGAAGTTTCACAGCCAAGATCAATGGATGCAAAAAACTAAATTACTGGGAAAGGTTACGTGAATTAAATTTATATTCACTAGAAAGAAGAAGGGAGAGGCACACCCTTATTTACACTTGGAAAACACTGGAGAAACTAGCTCCTAATCTTACTTTGAACCCTATAACCCTCTAAACAACAGTGGAAAGTAGAAAAGGAAGACTGTGTCGTGTTCCCAAATTAAAGGCTAGACAGTAGACAGGGAACATCTTCAACCCTGAAGGAAAATAGTTTTGTTGTGAGAGGACCAAGACTGTTCAACCAGCTGCCCAAGGAACTAAGGAACACGAGTGGTGTTGCGGTGGATATCTTCAAAAGAAGACTAGACGCCTGGCTATGTGAGGTGGAGAGCACAAGAAACCAACTCTCTACTACTTCACCAGGCAAACTCAAGAGGATGGGGCAATAAGCTTGACCTTCCTGAAATGAGTCTGCTCTAGTCTTTTGGCGCGGTTTCATAATGAAGGTGAAAACATTTTGGAACGCATTATTACTGGAGATGAAACCTGAATCCATCACTATGAACCAGAAAGCAAACGACAGAGCATGCAATGGAAGCATCCAACATCTCCCGTTGCAAGGAAGTTCAAAGCGCAGCCGTCAGCGGGTTAAGTTATGCTAACACTGTTTTGGGATACACGAGGCCCTATCTTTGAACATTATCTAGAGCGTGGAACTACAGTAACAAGTGCATCGTATTCTGACATGCTTCGGAATGAGTTAAAGCAAGCAATTCGTACAAAACGGAGAGCGAGATTGTCGGAAGGTGTTATTCTGTTACACGACAATGCGCGCCCTCGTACCGCTGCACAGACTAGAAAATGCTTTCAAGAACTTGAATTTGAAGTTCTCGACCATCCAGCCTACAGTCCAGACCTGGCACCTTCGGATTTTTACCTGTTTGGACCACTAAAAGACGCTTTGAGAGGTCAGCGATTCCAAGGCGATGATAACCTGAAGGAGGCGGTGCATGAGTGGCTACGCACACACCAAAAACATTCTTTTGTGATGGCATTAGGAAGCTTGTAGATCTCTGGACTAAGTGTATTGATAGACAGGGAGACTATGTTGAGAAGTGATGTGTTTATAATCTATCAGATGTGAAAATAAAAAGTGCGGATACTTATTGAATTACCCTGTGGCGGATCCAAGGGGGGTTCGGGGGGTTCGATCGAACCCTCCTAAACCAGAAAGCCTCGCTCCCAAAACTAACTGATTGAACATACAAGTTATTTTACAAACAACACTAAAAGCATGTAATATACCCTTTTGTTTCAGATCGTTAGTCGATCCTGTCTTACTTTAATACTCAGTCTAAAAAGCAATATTCATTCAAAGTACGTCCACGGAGAGATTGTCGGGCTTGGCGTTGATGAGTATTCATTACAAGTCCGTGGATTACGAAGCTGTAGTTCAACGGTTCGCTGAACAGCAACCCCGACGAATGGCGCTTGTCGATCCAGTCTTTGAGAGTCGGGAGATTAACTGATATCTCAGTCAACACAAAACTTTGTCAAGAAATATAATAACTTCATTTATATTAATGAACAAACCTAAAATGATAAAGTATGATTTTCAAAAGAAACTTAGGTTTTGATATTGTGAAATTTGTATAAAAAGTGTTTCTTTAAGACTTATCACGAATTTTGTCTTTCCTTGTATAATTTTCTTGCAAATCAGTACATAACTTAGATGTAAAAGCTAATAAAGTTGAACAAACACCCCGCAAATTGCTTAAAAACGCGTTTCCGAGAGCCTTAATTTTCAAAACTTTCCGGGGGAGCATGCCGGACCTCCCCTAGAAGCCTTCGGCACTCGTACCGAACCCCCTATTTTGAAAAAAATTCAACCGTATAGATCCTAATTTATAGTCAAATTTTCATTTTTAAATCTAAAAATAGGTTAAATGATGCGATTTTTAAGCCCTTCCAGCAAATCCTGGATCCGCCCGCAGATATAGTGTGTGCGTATTTTAAACCAGATGAGTAATTTATTTACAAATTAAATTTGAACGACAGTTGTTAAAAATAAAGCTGACAACGAGGGTAACTAAAGACTTAACTGAATATTAAAGTTTGTAATAAACAACATCAATTCAATAACACATTAACGCAAGTCGTGTTCAATAAATATATTAGTTACCCACAATAAGAGGAAAATATACTTATTGTGAAATTAAAATTTAAAATTTCTTCAATTTCTCTGAAAATTATGTATTTTAATTTTCTTTTCTTTTCATATTTATTTATTACTTTTATTTCTTTTTGTAACTTGTTAAGAGTAAATTGGGGATGGTATCAAATTGCAATGAATTCTTGAAATACTTTTTTTTGGGTGCTCGGTGCACTATACTTTCGATGGCTTTATTTAGTGTTAGGATCATTGTAATTGCAGTATTTGAACCGAGTATCATAAACGAAAGTTGTAGTCTTCTTCTGCAGCTTAAATCTCATCTTTATATGGGGTCGCTGTTCTTGATGAGTCTTCTCCATTCTCTTCTGTCACGCACCATGTCCTCGTCCAAATTTTTCTTCCGGATGTCTGCCGCCACGCAATCCCTCCACCTCGTCTTCGGTCTACCTCTTCTTCTACGTCCCGGCATCTCCATTTCCAGTACCCTTCGTCGCACGTAATCCTCCTCTCTTCTCATCATGTGCCCATACCATCTCAGTCTGGCTTCTTGGACTTTTCTTGACGCCTCTACTACTTTCACCGTTCCTCTAATGCGTTCGTTTCTGATTCGATCCCTTCTAGTTACACCGCACATCCATCGCAACATTTTTATTTCAGCCACATCCATCTTTCTGTCACTAGCCTCCTTCATTGGCACCGTCTCCATTCCGCACAACATGGCTGGCCTAACCACTGTTTTGAAGACCTTCCCTTTCAGCTTCACCGGCACCCTGCGATCACAGAGAACTCCCAACACCTCTCTCCAGCTCCTCCATCCCGACTGTATCCTACGATTCACCTCTCCCTCTGCTCCCCCCTCTGCCTCGATTGTTGATCCCAAGTATTTAAAACGATCTACCCGTTTCATCAGTTCACCGTTTAATATCACTCCCCCTCCTTCATCCGGTTGTACATTACATCTCAAATATTCAGTGTTCTTCCGACTAACTTTCATACCTCTACTTTCCAATGCCTCCCTCCAATTTTCTAGCTGTTGTTCTACCCCCTGTCTTGTCTCTGCGCACAACACTACATCATCGGCATACATCATGCACCAAGGAGCAACCCTTCTAACCTCCTCAGTCAACACATCCAACACCACGTTGAATAGGAATGGACTCAGTGCTGACCCCTGATGCAGACCAACCCCAACTCCAAAACTCTCCGTCACACCAACACTACACCTCACTTTCGTCGTAACCCCTCTAACATGGGCGTCCGGAGGGGGGGGGGCAAGAGGGGGCAGTTGCCCTCCCTTGGAAATTTGTGTTTGCCCACGCAACAACTTCTATAATTCTACTGCAGCTCAGTCAGTGTTTCCACATTCAAGGAAATGTCGTTTACTTTACCTTTACTGAAGTGCCGTGTCGTTGAACTTAGAAGTGTTAAATAAACTATACTGAAAGATCATTATATTGAGTGTTTTATTTATTTTTTTCTCTCGAAAACATTTTGGTCAATTTCACTGAAACTTACACGATTATAGTTAATCATAGTATCATATAACATATAAAAAATGGACTTGACTGGTAGAAAAAAAATTCACTGCGACCACTACGAGTAAAAACCGTCATCTCCCCTTATCATAGCCTGCTTTCGGTGCTAAATTTATGTACTTAGTATTAAGTACATAAATTTAGCACCGAAAGCAGGCTATGATAAGGGGAGATGACGGTTTTTACTCGTAGTGGTCGCAGTGAATTTTTTTTCTACCTAATAAAGAACTAATAAGAACTAAGAACTAATAAGTTAGTTTTGCCCCCCCTTGCGAAAAATCCTGCGGACGCCCCTGCCTCTATACATTTCCTGAATCAATCTGACGTATTTCTCTGGGTCCATCTTCTCCCTCAGGCACCTCCAAACCTCTTTTCTCGGTGTCCTATCATACGCCTTCTCTAAGTCTATGAAAGCCATGTGCAATGCCTTCTGTCCTTCCCTGTACCTTTCCTCCAACTGTCGTAATGCAAAAATAGCATCAGAATTGCTCTGTCGACACGCCTGCCTCCTTCCTCAACCTTAAGTCCACAATTCGCTCCCACACCTTCATGGTGTGCGATATCAGCTTGATACCCCTATAATTTGAGCATTCCTGTATATCCCCCTTCTCTTTGAATATGGGTACTATGATATTGGCACGCCATTCCTCCGGGACCACCTCTTGGTCGCAGAGCTTTTCCATAAGATCATGCAGGAGATCCACTCCTTCATCGCCAAGTGCCTTCCATACCTCTGCCGGTATCTCATCAGGACCCGTTGCTTTACCACTTAATTTTATCCAACGCCTTCTTCACTTCCGCTCTTTCCACCTTCCTCGTCATTGCCATATTCAGTAGCCCATCCTCATGGACCAACCTAGGGTTTTCCTCATTTAATAGTTCTTGAAAATATTCCTTCCATCTAACCTGTATATCTTTCTATCTCCACAGTACTGTCCCATCCTCTCTTTTAACCTGTTCCACTTGAGTAAAATCCTTTGTGGCTTTATTCCTGCTTTTAGCCAACCTGAATATTTCCTTTTGCCCCTCTCGAGTTTCTAATTTCTCATACAGATCACGACATGCATGGGCTTTTGCCAGTGCCACCGCCTTTTTTGCCTGTTTCTTTGCGTTCTTATATACTTCCTTCCGCTCACCCGACCTAGTTTCCTCCCACAGTTTCTTTGCTTGTTTCTTACATTGCAGGGACTCTTGGCTGTCATCATTATACCACCATCCTTCTATATCTTTCCACACACTACCGGATGTTTCACCTAATACAGCCTAATACAGAGTTGTAAGAGTCGGGTTTATTATTATAGACCTTTACAAGTTTACGTAGATAATTAACTAAATGCCAGGGTCACCAGCGCCCAAATACTAGATTGGCATCCAGCACTGCGGCGCAAATATTAATTTTAATAAAAAAGGGAAGGACTGATTATAAAATCATCAAAATGAATTTTGTATTTTATTGACAACGATTAATAAATTATATGCAACAATTATTTATAAATGCAAAGGGGATTTTTACCCGTAACAACTTTGACATATAATGGAGAATTAAATAGTGGCACCGTTTAGCTAATATATAACAGTCTGCAACTAATACTGATAAACAACTAATGGAACTAATATTAATATACAAATAATGTTAAACAACTAATAGAATTAATATTAATATACGAATAATATTGTGCAAATAATATAGAAATAATATTAATATATAAATAATGTAACACTGATAATAATAAACAACTAATAATAGTACCACTAATAATATAACTCTAATAATAGCCACAATGACAACCTTGTCTGCAAAGAGACAGACAAGAATACTGTAAGTGATATTTCAGAGAAAAAGAATAATAAAAATGGCAATAATTAAAATACATATGCTATATAGGCCCAGTAACCTGTGGATGATAAATTACAGTTAATTCTCATTATGGGATTGTGTTAAGTTGAATGGGAGAACTAAGGAAGTATGTAGGCCACAAATGACTAGTAGGCCATCTGCTAAGAAAATATTATAAAGTAAAATATACTAAGAAAATTAATAGGCAGGCCTATGCCTCTTCAATATATCGAGCTGAGGTTAATCTAAAACAAAGGCTACGGTAGGCCTCAGCTAGGCTAGAGTTACAATTTGGCTTTTGCCTAGATAGACCTAACTTAGCCTAAAGTAATTTATTGTATGAATCGTACAGTATTATTTATAGTATTAATCTTACAGTACTAATCACAAACACTATAAGCAGAGCTGGGCAGTATTTAAATACATTTGTATTTAAATACGTATTTAAATACATTTGTGTATTTAGAACTGTATTTATAAATACATTGTTTTTCATGTATTTAAATATAGTATTTAAATACTTTAATGATTATTAAAATACAATGTATTTAAATACTCAAAATATAAAAATGTAAATACTTTTACTGGTTTAATACACGTTCTGTACTAGCACAGTACGACGCGTCGACAGTGTAGTACAGCATGGTTCATGTTTCAACGTGTCATTTCAATCAGTTGTGTGCCACTCTTAGTCGAAAGCGGTTGATTTCTTTATCGTGTGCGTGTCATGGCTTCAACAAGCAAATTTGTATGTATTTAAAATGTATTTACAAATGTATTTAAATACAATTGATGTATTTTGTATTTAGTATCTAAATACATTCGTAAAATGTATTTAGTATTTAGTATTTAAATACATTTCTACCATGTATTTAGTATTTAGTATTTAAATACATTCAATGTATTTATTGCCCAGCTCTGACTATAAGGCTTGTTAATCTCTGCAATATGCAGTATTGCATACAGATATGCAATAGTAAAGAATATAAACATTATAAATAAGAAACATACCACAAAGGAACTTTGCTTGCTGGCGCCGTGCTTTCAAATAATACGATGTGTAAACGGCGTCCTTTGTGTTGTCGTTTCACATAAGTTTGTGTTTACTCCACAATTTTACCAACAAGCCAAAATAATCCTTAAAAGCCAATTCACGTCTAGTCACACCACACTGAATGCTTAAGAATTAAATTTGATCACTGGACATGTTTAACTTGTATTTATTTATTTATTCAGATTTAAATATTTCACTCGTGCCAATTTGTGGCAGTTTTCACTAATAATTAAAATAATCTTGTGGTGCAAGGCACTACAGAGTATCGTATATTATTTTAGTTTGACAGTTCAAGAATGAGATGTAGATTATAAGATGAAACTAACCTTAAGACAACATTCTCCCAATGATGGTTGATACACAGTGAAATAACGGAAGATACGTTACACTTTAACACACCCAAAAAAAAAACAAATTCTTATCATCTGCATAAAATCGTAATTTTTTTAATTCATTAAAATTGTATAATATTACTTTCCAATTGTATGGATAACGAAGTAAATTCTTTTTCCAAAAGATTAGTAAATAACAATTTGTTGGGGTAAGTATTTCAGGCAAAGAAATGTCATCTTTTACCATTATTTTTTAATAAATAATTTATACACAAGATAAAAATTTAGTTTACTTGCATTGTTTACAAACGGTGAAACAACTAGTCGAAATTTATCCACTTTTGAAGAGATTAATCTTTCCCTGTATCCCAATCATGGGCGGATCTAGGGGGGGGGCGGGGTCCAGACCCCGCACAATATCTTAAGGTGCCCTTTTTTCAGCCGTTACAAATAAAAGACAGGTAGGTATGTTTACTGATAAGCCATTAATATTCTGGTCCGTTTGGTCAGACGTGCTCTGTGGAGGGTGCAGCCATATCACTTACGGTAGCATTTTCATCTAATATTGTTAGTTATTAATTTAACTTGCAAGACATTTGAAATTGTGATTTTCATTATGTCTATTTGAATAAGACTGATATCTAATAAAACAATAAAATTGGTACTGCACTCGCTCATTGAACCAAGTGATTATTCAAGAAAATATATACTGTTGTGCCCTTTTTGTTATATAGGGAATGCCCTTTTTTTCTCTGGACCCCCCCCCCCCTCACTGAAATGTCTCGATCCGCACCTGATCCCAATCCTCTTAGGTTAGGGATAAGCTTGGTTGCCCTACGTTACATACCTTCAAGCATATCAATATCATGTCCAAGGTGAAGCGACCAAGCTTGAATGCAGTATTCTAAGTGAGGCTTAACATAAGAATTATATAATTTACAGATGACTTCTTTACTCTTGTAACTAACATTTCTCTTAATAATACCTAACTTTTCTTTTTTTTTGCTTTATTTCTAGCTCCAATCACTGCTTAGAAAATTTTAGATCACTACCAACTATAACGCCAAGATCTTTTTCCTGTCTAACATCTCTAACCAGTTCCCTTGCGTCTCATAACTAAAATTTTCATTATTTCTACCAAAATGGATGACTTTGCATTTTTGAAAATTGAATTCTATCTGCCATTTACTAGCCCAAGCAACTAATCTATCAATATCTTTCAGCAGTTTATAAGAATTTTCTATATTTGTAACGGGGGGCAATTACTTTTGTATCATCTCAATTCTCTGTACAGGAATACCCCGCATAGTACCGTTAATGTGTGCACTGAAAGTACGGTACTATGTGAATCCGTACTGGGAATGTAATCAATACAAAATAGAGTAATTTGTTCTCAGACCTATAAAAGTCCGACTTTTGCATTAATTTAAACTAGTTTTAATTGTGAAACAACTGCAAAGGTTAATAAATGCTTTCGTTTTTTCTAAATTTCATTTAAATATGTACATAATAAAGTGCATTGCAAAAAAATACTTCAACAGTGATGTTTGAACACTTTTATTTTTCTTCTTATCGGTATACAATTTTCTGTGGCAGCGAATTCCATTTTCTAAGTCTCTTCGCACTTTCACGTTGCGCTCGATGTTAGGATCTCCATCCATAATTTTTTCTTTGATCTTCACACACCCGAAACATTTTTTCAAGTTCATCTATGGAGAACTCCTTTGATGATTTCTGATCTTCATTTTCTTCACTTTTGTCCTCCTCTTCTTCGAGCGCACGCTGTTTTTCTAAAATGATGAGGTCGTTATCGCGAAGCTCTTCTGAATGCGATTCAAGCAACTCTCGAACATTTGCGGAATCTAAATCTTCACCTATTTACATTTAGCGTGCGTGCTTGGAAAAAATATTTGTTTACAAAACTGAAAAACCGTACTGGAATGAATCAGGACCAGTACTGTACTGAGGTTTGGTGTTAAATTGTAATCTGTACTATAGCGAATTCAGTACTGATAGTAGCCAAAATATCGCTAAAATTTCTAGTATAGTAGCCAAAATGGAGTAGCTAAATCACTTCAAAAAGTCGCCAGATGTGGAAATGTGGAGCCATTCCACTCGAAAACATTGACTATATTTCTTGCTCATTAGTCTTATGTAAAAAAAATGCTATACTGATAATCACACGAATATGTAAGGCCATACAACCCAAAGGAATGGACGAGACTGGCAGCTTGACAAAAAGTAGCTAAAATTACACTAAGTCGCTAAGCTAAAAAATATAGCCCAAACTCATCAAAAGTCGCAAATTTAGCGATTTTATGCTAAATTGGCACCTCTGCTTCAGATGCTTTTCCAAGAATGGGCTTAATTGAGTTTTGTTTACATTTATATAAAACTATTTACAGAGCTGCTGAGGTAGCCTACATAACTTAAGCTGAGAATATACACTGTTTACACAAACACACACTTTATTTCAAACTAAACAGATATAAACATTATACAAGTGGTCCATAGAAGATTAATTTACCTTGCATTTACCTTGAAGCGCTTCTGCCTCAAGGGTGCGCTGCTCCCACGAAGTCGACTCAGCGCCTCCTGAGGCGGGGGGCCACGACGGGGTCGCCACCCTTCTTTTCTTTTGCTCCTGCCATACGATTTGGTCCCCTATTGAATTTGTGGGGGCTGGCCTGGCAGAGGAATAAGAACATAAAATTTTTTGGTAATTATTCGTTTTAGTGCTTTTCCTCCTTTCTGAACCAAAACACATTTTTCTGGTGTTTTGTGGTGTGATTTGTTCAAATCTGAACTTCGTTTCTTTGGGAAATGAGCCGTTTTTGAGAAATTTTAAAATTGAAAATTTCTCAAAAATGGCTCATTTCCCAAAGAAACCAAGTTCAGATTTGAGCAAATCACACCAAAAAACACCAGAAAAATGTGTTTTGGTTCAGACCTAACCTAACCTAAACTGACCTAACCCGCATTTTTTCGCAATTTCTTACCTTAAATAGCACCATTAGGGTGCCTGTACAAATCCGCGGCGACCAACATGAATTTGTGGAGACGTTGTTGAGAGGGATATTCACGGTTAAACAAGTACCATGCAAGATACTTTGAATAGGATTGGGTTTTGTTGCCAGACCGTAATATCCAGCTCTTCACGTCTTTCCAACAACGCTCAATATTTTGAATGTGAACGGTGTCTTCCACGAACCGCTGTGAATGGTTGACTGTCCAGTGAATGTAGCCTAGATTTCCAAGTTGAGAATACGCACGCCACTCATCGGAATAGATTGTAGTCCCAGGCCTAATATGTTGCTGGATCAGGCGAACAATAACACGACTAGGTAAGACACAGTGACTCGTAAAGAAAGCTTCAGCACCGGCTTCTTTCTTATAAATATCTTGTATTAATTGATAGTAATCCAAATCACAACCTTCGCAAATCATAATGAAAACGAGACTGAAAAAATGAGTATGCATTATCAGAGATTCAAAATGTACGTCTCTGATTGGTCGGATAAGGTCACGTGAAACAAAAACCAGTTTTAATTGGTTGTTTTGACCTATGTTTCCTAATTTTGCCACAAGATGTCTCGCCAATGATTTTAGCATGTTTTGGAGGAAAAAAACACGTCATGAAACATCAAAAATCATGAGAAAAACCTAGGTTTCATGGAAAACCTAACCTAAAGGTTAATATTCGTTTTTTGACCCAGTCACACCCAGCTATAACAGCAATATATATTGAATAACCAATCAAAACTGAATAAGAAAATATATATATTATCTTGTGCAAATTTGTATAAAATGTACTTTTTTATAAAAAAAATATTTTCTACTTTCTAATATGTATGTATATAAATTTCGGTTAGTTTGTTTATTTCGGCTACCTTTTTTGGCTACTTTTTCATGATTTTGCGTACTACTTTCTGTTACTTGTTACTTTGGTGATTTTCGTTCTAGTATCATGATGTGTCAATCTTGTGAACTTGATTTTGAAGACGTGATCCGCCATATTGCTCTCGATGAAAACAAGAGTTTAGACCTTTTTTTCAATCACGGAATAATTAAGACATCCGTGACCTGCCCTAAATACAATAGTGCTTGTATTTTAAGAAAAGACCAGAAGGTCTTTAGATGCCGTAAAAAAAATCCTAAAAATAAACGTGTCATTTCAGTTTAAGGGCAGGCGAAATTTAGCGGACTACCCATGCAAGGTTGGCACATGTTATTACATTATCATTTGTATAATTTAGGTCTCGGGGGGGGGGGGGGGGGGGGTTACGGGGGCAGAGCCCCCGTAAAGATCACGCATCACAAATTGATCAGTCCTAATGTTTTGCGGACAGTTCAGTACATGACACCGGTTAGGTCAACTGTATGCCCTAGATGATTGGTTAGGTTAAGTCATGATATTTTCGTTTAAATTCATTAGTTTAAGCGAAAATGACGAGTGCAAACTTTTCTGGTTAATTTTGAGGTGTTTTGTACGAAACTGCCATCCATTTCCTGTGCAAATGCGTAGTTTTCAAGATGACGAAATCTCGAAAACTACGCATTTGCACAGGAAACAGATGGCAGATTCATGCAGAGCACCTCAAAATTGACCAGAAAAGTTTGCTCTCATTATAAAAAGAGACTGGGTCAAAAAACGAATAATTACCAACCTAAAAAATATAAAACCCTATACTGATCAATTTGTGATATGTGATGTTTATGGGGGCTCTGTCCCCGTACCCCTGAGACCTAAATTATACAAATTGGACACTACATTTAAAGGGAGAACACGATGCGAGCTCTACTAGCATCACTGCACATCCCGTCACAGACCAAAGCCATTTTCAAACTGAAGTGAATGAACGATACGATAGTAGGGTTGCCAACTCAAAATTGCCTTGATTCATACCCAAAAATGTTTTTCGTAATTTTCTAACTTTGTTTTTTTGACTATGCAACACATGCAATCAATGTATTTTAATGAGAGAAACAACTTTGTCTCTATGGTATTTTTCGAAATTTTGCTTAATTAAGTGGTGCCCATATTCTGAACCATTACCAAATTTTTATAGTGGGCACACTAGGGGCCACTTCGGC